>CM057816.1:14889506-15019506 GCA_030067965.1 Latrodectus elegans
TGGTAATATTTAGTTGACATTCACTGCTATTTTATATACAGCGGTCATCAGCCCCGGATTGCTCAGGCGGTAGAGCGTGATGTCTTTAACACTTCGGTCAAGAGTTCGAGTCCATTTTCGGGCTGTAGGGATTACATTTATGATTGATTAAATTTTTAATTTTGTAATTAAATATTATTAATTGAAATTTAATTATATAATTATTTTCTAACAATTTAATACAATTCCAAAAGTTCCTATTATTCGAAACAAATTATGCACTTCTCTAAATTATTTTAATTCTATTTTTCTTACAAACAGATAATAATGTGTTTATTTTTATTATTGTTGGACATTCAGCCGACATCATGCCAGGATAGCTCATTCGGTAGAGCGTTAGGCTTTTAACCTAACGGTCCAGGGTTCGAGTCCCTGTACGGGCGGATTGTATTACACTTATTATTCACTGAATGTTATGTTCTGAGATTAAATAATTTTAATTGCAGTTCAACATTTGAAATATTCTTTAACAATTTAATAGCATTCCGAATGCTCGTATTACATAAAACAAATTATGCATTTTTTATAATTATTTTAATTTTTACATTTTTTTACATTCCGGTAATAATGTTTTGCCCTTTCGTATTACTCTAAACACATTATGCATTTTTAAAAATTATTTTAATTTTTACATATTTTTAAAACCCGATAATATTGTTTTGCCTTTTATTACTATTTTACATACTTCATACTTCAGGCCTGGATAGCTCAGTCGGTAGAGCGTAAGGCTTTTTTAAACTAACAAACCAGGATTATTTTAAATTTTATAAATTTTTAAAAAATGGCAATCTTTACTTGACATTTACTGCTATTTTATATTTAGCGTTCATCAGCACCGGATTGCTCAGGCGGTAGAGCGTGATGTCTCTAACTCTTCGGTCAAGTGTTCGAGTCCATTTTCGGGCTCAATAATTACATTTATGATGGATTAAATTTTTAATTTTGTAATTAAATATTATTAATTGAAATTTAATTATTTAATTATTTTCTAACAATTTAATACCATTCCAAAAGTTCGTATTATTCGAAAAAATTATGCATTTCACTAAATTATTTTATTTTTTCTATTTTTCTTACAAACGGTTAATAATGTGTTTATCTTTATTACTGTTGGATATTCACATCAAATCACGCCCCGATAGCTCAGTCGGTAGAGCGTTAGGCTTTTAACCTAACGGTCCAGGGTTCGAGTCCCTGTTCGGGCGTATTGTATTACACTTATTATTAACTGAATGTTATATACGGAAGTTAAATAATTTTAATTGCAGCTCAACATTTTAAATATTGTTTAACAATTTAATAGCATTCCGAATGCTCGTATTACATAAAAAAAATTATGCATTTTATAAAATTATTTTAATTTTTAAATTTTTTAACATTCCGGTAATAATGTTTTGACTTTTATTGCTATTTTACACTCTGCATACGTCAGGCCTTTATATCTCAGTCGGTAGAGCGTTAGCTTTTTAACCTAACGGTCCAGGGTTCGAGTCCCTGTTCGGGCGGATTGTATTACACTTATTATTAACTGAATGTTATATACGGAAGTTAAATAATTTTAATTGCAGCTCAACATTTTAAATATTGTTTAACAATTTAATAGCATTCCGAATGCTCGTATTACATAAAACAAATTATGCATTTTTTAAAATTATTTTAATTTTTACATTATTTTACAAACCGATAATAATGTTTTGCCCTTTATTACTATTTTACATCCTGCGTACGTTAAGCCCGGATAGCTCAGTCGGTAGAGCGTTAGGCTTTTAACATAAGGGTCCAAGGTTCGACTCCCTGTTCGTGTATATATTATTACACTTATTATTAGCTGAATGTTATGTTCTGAAATTAAATAATTTTAATTGCAGTTAACATTTGAAATATTGTTTGACAATTTAATAGCATTCCGAATGTTCGTATTACATAAAACAAATTATGCATTTTTTAAAATTATTTTAATTTTTACATTATTTTACAACCCGATAATAATAATTTGCCCTTTATTACTATTTTACATCCTGCGTACGTGAAGCCCTGATAGCTCAGTCGGTAGAGCGTTACGCTTTTAACCTAATGGTCAGGGTTCGAGTCCCATTCCGGGCGAAAGGTATTATACTTCTAATTGAACAATACTTTTATTTAAAAAAGTAATAATTTAATTAAAGTTTAACAAATTAATTATTTTCTAACAATTGAATACCATTCCAAAAGTTCGTATTATAAAAAACAAATTATGGACTATTGCAAATTATTTTAAATTATATAATTTTTTTACATTATGGTAATCTTTACTTGAAATTTACTGCTATTTTATATTCAGCGTTCATCAGCCCCTGATTGCTCTGGCGGTAGAGCGTAATGACTTTAGATTTTCCGTCAAGAGTTCGAGTCACCTTTCGGGCTGAAGGGATTACATTTTTGATTGATTAAATTTTTAATTTTGTAATTAAATATAATTAATTGAAATTTAATTATATAATTATTTTCTAACAATTTAATACAATTCCAAAATTTCTTATTATTCGAAAAAAATTATGCTTTTCTTTAAATTATTTTATTTTTTCTATTTTTCTTACAAACGGATAATAATGTGTTTATCTTTATTATTGTTGGATATTCAGTCGACACTACGCCCGGATAGCTCAGTCGGTAAAGCGTTAGGCTTTTAACCTAACGGTCCAGTGTTCGAGTCCCTGGTCCGGCGTATATTATTACACTTATTATTAACTGAATGTTATATTCGGAAGTTAAATAATTTTAATTGCAGCTCAACATTTTAAATATTGTTTAACAATTTAATAGCATTCCGAATGCTCGTATTACATAAAACAAATTATGCAATTTTTAAAATTATTTTAATTTTTAAATTTTTAACATTCCGGTAATAATGTTTTGCCCTTTATTGCTATTTTACACTCTGCATACGTCAGGCCTGGATATCTCAGTCGGTAGAGCGTTAGCTTTTTTTAACCTAACGGTCCAGGGTTCGAGTCCCTGTTCGGGCGGATTGTATTACACATATAATTAACTGAATGTTATATACGGAAGTTAAATAATTTTAATTGCAGCTCAACATTTTAAATATTGTTTAACAATTTAATAGCATTCCGAATGTTCGTATTACATAAAACAAATTATGCATTTTTTAAAATTATTTTAATTTTTACATTATTTTACAACCTGATAATAATATTTTGCCCTTTATTACTATTTTACATCCTGCGTACGTGAAACCCGGATTGCTCAGTCGGTAGAGCGTTAGGCTTTAAACCTAATGGTCCAGGATTCGAGTCCCATTCCGGGCGAAAGGTATTATACTTCTAATTGAAAAATTCTTTTATTTAAAAAAGTAATAATTTAATTAAAGTTTAACAAATTAATTATTTTCTAACACTTGAATACCATTCCAAAAGTTCGTATTATATAAAACAAATTATGAGCTTTTGTAAATTATTTTAAATTTTATAATTTTTTTACCTTTACTGCTACTTTAAATTTAGCACAAAAGTAACCCGTATAGATCGTTAGAGCGTAAGGATTTTAACCTAACGGTCAAGTGTTTGATGCCCTGTTCGGTCAGAAGGTATTACTCATATGATACATTGAATATATGATTCTGAATTTAAAAAATATTAACTAAAGCACAAAAAGTAAAATATTAGTTAACAATTTAATAATATTCCGAAAGTTCATATTACATAAAACAAATTACGCATTTTTTTAAATTATTTTAATTTTCACATTTTTTTTTACAACCAGATAATAATGTTTTGCCCTTTATTGCTATTTTACACTCTGCATACGTCAGGCCCGGATATCTCAGTCGGTAGAGCGTTAGGCTTTTAACCAAAAGGTCCAGGGTTCGAATCCCTGTTTGGGCGAAAGGTGTTCCACGTATAATTCACTGAATGGTTGATTCTGAAATTCAATTCTGAAATTCAATTCAATCTTATGTTCCTAAAAGAGTCGAGAATAAAAATTCTAATTATTCACAAGAAAAGGAATTTGAAAAACGAAAACAACCCCGATGTTATGAGTGTGGTTCTTATAGTCATTTACGGCCTCAGAATGACAAAATAAAAAATAACTTAGAATCGGAAGCATCTAATGAAATTGCTAAAAGTACTTTTAATGAGTTGATGGCTCCTTACACTAGTATAGACACTGTTAATGGAATTCAAATGCCAATCTTAAGAGACACTGGAGCAACTCTTGATTTGATTTGTGGAAAATACGTGAAATCTGATATGTTCACTAAGGAAAAGGTTTTGCTAAGAACACCTCTTGATGAAACTTTAGTATGCTTACCTATAGCTGAGGTTGTAATAAATTGTGAATTAGGTTACATTTTGACAAAGGCAGCAGTTCTTCAAGATTCTTTGGATAAAGGAAGATATTTACTAGGAAACAAAATAGCTTTATTTGAGAAAACTAAAAGACATGAAGAGGTGAAAATACATATAAGTGCTATAGAAACTCGGGCTCAACTTAATTTAAGTTTGCAATTTCAATATTATTTAACTATATAATACCAGTCCAAAATTTCGTATTACTCTAAACAAATTATGCATTTTATAAAATTATTTTAATTTTTACATATTTTTAAAACCCGATAATATTGTTTTGCCTTTTATTACTATTTTGCATACTTCATAAATCAGGCCTGGATAGCTCAGTCGGTAGAGCGTTAGGCTTTTTTAAACTAACAAACCAGAATTATTTTAAATTTTATAAATTTTTAAAAAAATGGTAATCTTTACTTGACATTTACTGGTATTTTATATTTAGCGTTCGTCAGCACCGGATTGCTCAGGCGGTAGAGCGTGACGTCTTTAACTCTGCGGTCAAGAGTTCGAGTCCATATTCGGGCTGAATAATTACATTTATGATGGATTAAATTTTTAATTTTGTAATTAAATATTATTAATTGAAATTTAATTATTTAATTATTTTCTAACAATTTAATACCATTCCAAAAGTTCGTAATATTCGAAAAAAATTATGCACTTCACTAAATTATTTTATTTTTTCTATTTTTCTTACAAACGGTTAATAATGTGTTTATGTTTATTATTGTTGGATATTCAGTCGACATCACGCCCGGATAGCTCAGTTGGTAGAGCGTTAGGCTTTTAACCTAACGGTCCAGGGTTCGAGTCCCTGTTTAGGCGGATTGTATTACACTTATTATTCATCGAATGTCATATATTGAAGTTAAATAATTTTAATTGCAGCTCAACATTTTACATATTGTTTAACAAACTAATAGCATTCCGAATGTTCCTATTACATAAAACAAATTATGCATTTTTTAAAATTATTTTAATTTTTAAATTTTTTAACATTCCGGTAATAATGTTTTGCCCTTTATTGCTATTTTACACTCTGCATACGTCAGGCCCGGATATCTCAGTCGGTAGAGCGTTAGCCTTTTAACCTAACGGTCCAGGGTTCGAGTCCCTGTTCGGGCGGATTGTATTACACTTATTATTAGCTGAATGTTATGTTCTGAAATTAAATAATTTTAATTGCAGTTAACATTTGAAATATTGTTTGACAATTTAATAGCATTCCGAATGTTCGTATTACATAAAACAAATTATGCATTTTTGAAAATTATTTTAATTTTTACATTATTCTAGAACCCGTTAATAATGTTTATTACTATTTTACATCCTGCGTAGGTGAAGCCCGTATAGCTCAGTCGGTAGAGCGTTAAGCTTTTAACCTTATGGTCCAGGATTCGAGTAGCATTTCGGCCGAAAGGTATTATACTTCTAATTGAAGAACTCTTTTATTTAAAAAAGTAATAATTTAATTAAAGTTTAACAAATTAATTATTTTCTAACAATTGAATACCATTCCAAAAATTCGTATTATAATAAACAAATTATAGATTGTTGTAAATTATTTTAAATTATATAATTTTTTTACATTATGGTAATCTTTACTTGACATTTACTGCTATTTTATAATCAGCGTTCATCAGCCCCTGATTGCTCGGGCAGTAGAGCGTGATGTCTTTAAATTTTCGGTTAAGATTTCGAGTCCCTTTTCGGGCTGAAGGGTTTACATTTATGGTTGATTAAAATTTTAATTTTGTATTTAAATATTATTAATTGAAATTTAATTATTTAATTATTTTCTATTAATTTAATACCATTCCAAAAGTTCGTATTACTCGAAAAAAATTATGCACTTCTCTAAATTATTTTATTTTTCTATTTTCTTACAAACGGGTAATAATGTGTTTATCTTTATTACTGTTGGATATTCAGCCGAGATCACGCCCGGATAGCTCAGTCGGTAGAGCGTTAGGCTTTTAACCTAACGGTCCAGTGTTCGAGTCCCGGTTCGGGCGTATTCCATTACACTTATTATTAACTGAATGTTATATACGGAAGTTAAATAATTTTAATTGCAGCTCAACATTTTAAATATTGTTTAACAATTTAATACCATTCCCGAATGCTCGTATTATATAAAACAAATTATGAGCTTTTGTAAATTATTTTAAATTTTATAATTATTTTACAAACCGATAATAATGTTTTGCCCTTTAATACTATTTTACATCCAGCGTACGTTAAACCCGAGATAGTTCTGTCGATAGAGCGAAAGGATATTAACCTATCGGTCAAGTGTTCGAGACATTGTTCGGTCAGAAGGTATTTCTCATATGATACATTGAATATATGATTCTGAATTTAAAAAATTTTAACTAACGCACAAAAATTGAAATATTATTTAACAATTTAATAACATTCCGAAAGTTCATACTACATAAAACAAATTATGCATTTTTTTAAATTATTTTAATTTTCACATTTGTTTACAACCAGATAATAATGCTTGGCTTTTATTGCTATTTTACATTCAGCATACCTCAGGCCCAGATAGCTCATTATGTAGAGCGTTAGGCTTTTATAGCTAATGGTCCAGGATTAGAGTCCCATTCCGTGCGAAAGTTATTATACTTCTATTTTAAAAATTCTTTTATTTAAAAAGTAAATAATTTTAATTGAAGTTCACCAATTGCAATATTATTTAACTATTTAATACCATTCCAAAATTTCGTATTACTCTAAACAAATTATGCATTTTTTAAAATTATTTTTATTTTTACATATTTTTAAAACCCGATAATATTGTTTTGCCCTTTATTACTATTTTACATACTGCATACGTCAGGCCCGGATAGCTCAGTCGGTATAGCGTTAGGCTTTTAACCTAACAATCCAGGATTATTTTAAATTTTATAAATTTTTAAAAAATGGTAATCTTTACTTGACATTTACTGCTATTTTATATTCAGCGTTCATCAGCCACGGATTGCTCAGGCGGTAGAGCGTGATGTCTTTAACTCTTCGGTCAAGAGTTCGAGTCCATTTTCGGGCTGAAGGGATTACATTTATGATTGATTAAATTTTTAATTTTGTAATTGAATATTATTAATTGAAATTTAATTATTTAATTATTTTCTAACAATTTTATACAATTCCAAAAGTTCGTATTATTCGAAAAAAATTATGCATTTATCTAAACTATTTTATCTATTTTTCTTACAAACGGGTAATAATGTGTTTATTTTTATTATTGTTGGATATTCAGTCGACATCACGCCCGGATAGCTCAGTCGGTAGAACGTTAGGCTTTTAACCTAACGGTCAAGGGTTCGAGTCCCTGTTCGGGCGGATTGTATTACACTTATTATTCACTGAATGTTATGTATTGAAATTAAATAATTTTAATTGCAGCTCAACATTTTACATATTGTTTAACAATTTAATAGAATTCCGAATGCTGGTATTACATAAAACAAATTATGCATTTTTTTAAATTATTTTAATTTTTACATTTTTTTATATTCCGGAAATAATGTTTTGCCCTTTACTGCTATTTTACATCCTACGTACGTGAAGTCCGGTTAGCTCAGTCAGTAGAGCGTTAGGCTTTTAACCTAATGGCCTAGGATTCAAGTCCCTTTTCGGGCGATAGTTATTATACTTCTAATTGAACAATTCTTTTATTTCAAAAAGTAATAATTTAATTAAAGTTTAACAAATTAATTATTTTCTAACAGTTGAATAGCATTCCAAAAGTTCGTATTATATAAAACAAATTATGAGCTTTTGTAAATTATTTTAAATTTTATAATTTTTTTACCTTTACTGCTATTTTAAATTCAGCTCAAAAGTAACCCGTATAGATTTGTCGATAGAGCGTAAGGATTTTAACCTAACGGTCAAGTGTTCGAGACCCTGTTCGGTCAGAAGGTATTACTAAAATGATTCTTTGAATATGTGATTCTGAATTTAAAAAATATTAACTAAAGCACAAAAAAGTAAAATAACAATTTAATAAATTCCGAAAGTTCATATTACATAAAACAAATTACGCATTTTTTTAAATTATTTTAATTTTCAAATTTTTTTTACAACCAGATAATAATGTTTGGCTTTTATTGCTATTTTACATTCAGCATACGTCAGGCCCAGATAGCTCATTCGGTAGAGTGTTAGGCTTTTAACCAAAAGGTCCAGGGTTTGAATCCCTGTTTGGGCGAAAGGTATAATTCACTGAATGTTTGATTCTGAAATTAAATAATTTTAATTGAAGTTCACCAATTGCAATATTGTTTAACTATTTAATACCATTCCAAAATTTCGTATTACTCTAAACAAATTATGCATTTTTTTAAATTATTTTAATTTTTACATATTTTTAAAACCCGATAATATTGTTTTGCCTTTTATTACTATTTTACATACTTCATACGTCAGGCCTGGATAGCTCAGTCGGTTGAGCGTTAGGCTTTTAACCTAACAATCCAGGATTATTTTAAATTTTATAAATTTTTAAAAAATGGTAATCTTTACTAGACATTTACTGCTATTTTATATTTAGCGTTCATCAGCCCCGGATTTCTCAGGCGGTAGAGCGTGATGTCTTTAACTCTTCCATCGAGAGTTCGAGTCCTTTCTCGGGCTGAATAATTTTATTTATGATGGATTAAATTTTTAATTTTTTAATTAAATAATATTAATTGAAATTTAATTATTTAATTATTTTCTAACAATTTAATACCATTCCAAAAGTTCGTATTATTCGAAAAAAATTATGCACTTTAATAAATTATTTTATTTTTTCTATTTTTCTTACAAACGGGTAATAATGTGTTTATCTTTATTATTGTTGGATATTCAGCCTACATGACGCCCGGATAGCTCAGTCGGTAGAGCGTTAGGCTTTTAACCTAACGGTCCAGGTTTCAAGTCCCTGTTCGGGCGGATTGTATTACACTTATTATTCACTGAATGTTATGTTCTGAGATTATATAAATTTAATTGCAGTTCAACATTTGAAATATTGTTTAACAATTTAATAGCATTCCGAATGTTCGTATTACATAAAACATATTATGCGTTTTAGAAAATAATTCTAATTTTTACAGTTTTTTACAACCCGATAATAATGTTTTGCCCTTTATTACTATTTTACATCCTGCGTATGTCAGGCCTGGATAGCTCAGTCGGTAGAGCGTTCGCCTTTTAACCTTACGGTCCAGGATTATTTTAAATTTTATAATTTTTTTACAACATGGTAATCTTTACTTGACATTTACTACTATTTTATATTCAGCGTTCATCATCCCCGGATTGCTCTGGTGGTAGAGCGTGATGTCTTTAACTATTCGGTCAAGAGTTCGACTCCATTTTCTTGCTGAAGGGATTACATTTATGATTGATTAAACTTTTATATTTGTAATTAAATATTATTAATTGAAATTTAATTATATTCTAACAATTTAATACCATTCCAAAAGTTCGTATTATTCGAAAAAAATTATGCACTCTTCTAAATTATTTTATTTTTTTCTATTTTTCTTACAAACGGATAATAATGTGTTTATCTTTATTATTGTTGGATATTCCGCCTACATCACGCCCGGATAGCTCAGTCGGTAGAGCGTTAGGCTTTTAACCTAACGGTCCAGGGTTCGAGTCCCTGTTCGGGCGGATTGTATTACACTTATTATTCACTGAATGTTATATACTGAAATTAAATACTTTTAATTGCAGTTCAACATTTGAAATATTGTTAACAATTTAATAGCATTCCGAATGCTCGTATTACATAAAACTATTTAAGCATTCTTTAAAATTATATTAATTTTTACATTTTTTTACATTCCGGTAATAATGTTTTGCCCTTTATTGCTATTTTACATTCTGCATACGTCCGCCCCGGATAGCTCAGTCGGTAGAGCGTTAGACTCTTAACCTACCGGTCCAGGGTTCGAGTCCCTGTTCGGGCGGATTGTATCACACTTATTATTAGCCAGGGTTCGAGTCCCTGTTCGGGAGGATTGTATTACACTTATTATTAGCTGAATGTTATGTTCTGAAATTAAAAAACTTTAATTGCAGTTCAACATTTGAAATATTGTTTGACAATTTAATAGCATTCCGAATGTTCGTATTACATAAAACAAATTATGCATTTTTGAAAATTATTTTATTTTTTACATTATTTTACATCCCGATAATAATATTTTGCCCTTTATTACTATTTTACATCCTGCGTACGTGAATCCCGGATAGCTCAGTCGGTAGAGCGTTATGCTTTTAACCTAATGGTCCAGGATTTGAGTCCCATTTCGGGCGAAAGGTATTATACTTCTAATTAAACAATTCTTTTACTTAAAAAAGTAATAATTTAATTAAAGTTTAACAAATTAATTATTTTCTAACAATTGAATACCATTCCAAAAGTTCGTATTATAAAAAACAAATTATGGATTATTGTAAATTATTTTAAATTATATAATTTTTTTACATTATGTTAATCTTTACTTGACATTTACTGCTATTTTATATTCATTGTTCATCAGACCCGGATTGCTCTGGCGGCAGAGCGTGATGTCTTTAAATTTTCGGTCAAGAATTCGAGTCCCTTTTCGGGCTGAAGGGATTACATTTATGATTGATTAAACTTTCTATTTTGTAATTAAATATTATTAATTGAAATTTAATTATATAATTATTTTCTAACAATTTAATACCATTCCAAAAGTTCGTATTATTCGAAAAAAATTATGCACTTCTCTAAATTATTTTATTTTTTCTATTTTTCTTACAAACGGGTAATAATGTGTTTATCTTTATTATTGTTGGATATTCAGCCTACATCACGCCCGGATAGCTCAGTCGGTAGAGCGTTAGGCTTTTAACCTAACGGTCCAGGGTTCGAGTCCCTGTTCTGGCGAAAGGTGTTATACATATAATTGAGTAATTCTTTTATTTGTAAATGTAATAATTTAATTAAAGTTTAACAAATGAATTATTTTCTAACAGTTGAATACCATTCCAAAACTTCGTATTATATAAAACAAATTATGAGCTTTTGTAAATTATTTTAAATTTTATAATTTTTTTACCTTTACTGCTATTTTATATTCAGCACAAAAGAAACCCGTATAGTTCTGTCGATAGAGCGTAAGGATTTTAACCTAACGGTCAAGTGTTCGAGACCCTGTTCGGTCAGAAGGTATTACTCATATGATACATTGAATATATGACTCTGAATTTAAAAAATATTTACTGAAGCACAAAAATTAAAATATTATTTAACAATTTAATAACATTCCGAAAGTTCATATTACATAAAACAAATTACGCATATTTTTAAATTATTTTAATTTTCTCATTTTTTTTTACAACCAGATTATAATGTTTGGCTTTTATTGCTATTTTACATTCAGCATACGTCAGGCCCAGATATCTCATTCGGTAGACCGTTAGGCTTTTAACCAAAAGGTCCAGGGTTTGAATCCCTGTTTGGGCGAAAGGTATTTCTTCTAATATAACAATTCTTTTATTCTAAAAAGTTAAATAATTTTAATTGAAGTTCACCAATTGCAATAATGTTTAACTATTTAATACCATTCCAAAATTTCGTATTACTCTAAAAAAATTATGCATTTTTAAAAATTATTTTAATTTTTACATATTTTTAACACCCGATAATATTGTTTTGCCTTTTATTACTATTTTACATACTTCATACTTCAGGCCTGGATAGCTCAGTCGGTAGAGCGTTAGGCTTTTAACCTAACAATCCAGGATTTTTTTAAATTTTATAAATTTTTAAAAAATGGTAATTTTTACTTTACATTTATATAAAACAAATTATGAGCTTTTGTAAATTTTAAATTTTATAATTTTTTTACCTTTACTGCTATTTTATATTTAGCACAAAAGAAACCCGTATAGTTCTGTCGATAGAGCGTAAGGATTTTAAACTAACGGTCAAGTGTTCGAGACCCTGTTCGGTCTGAAGGTATTACTCATATGATACATTGTATATTTGATTCTGAAATTAAAAAATTTTAACTAAAGTTCAAAATTTTAAATATTATTTAACAATTTAATAACATTCCGAAAATTCATATTAAATAAAACAAATTTCGCATTTTTTTAAATTATTTTAATTTTAACAGTTTTTTACAACCCGATAATAATGTTTGACTTTTATTGCTATTTTACATTCAGCATACGTCTGGCCCAGATAGCTCATTCGGTATAGAGTTAGGATTTTAACTCAACGGTCCAGGGTTTTAATCCCTGTTCGGGTGAAAGGTATTCCACGTATAATTCACTGAATGGTTGATTCTGAAATTAAATAATTTTAATTGAAGTTCACCAATTGCAATATTATTGAACATTTTAATTCCATTCCAAAATTTCGTATTACTCTAAACAAATTATGCATTTTTTAAAATTATTTTAATTTTTACATAATTTTAAAACCCGATAATATTTTGCCCTTTATTACTATTTTACATTCTGTATACGTCAGGCCGGATAGCTCAGTCGGTAGAGCGTTAGGCTTTTAACCTAACAATCAAGGATTATTTTAAATTTTATAATTTTTTTACAACATGGTAATCTTTAGTTGACATTTACTGCTATTTTATATTCAGCGTTCATCAGCCCCGGATTGCTCAGGCGGTAGAGCGTGATGTCTTTAACTCTTCGGTCAAGAGTTCGAGTCCATTTTCGGGCTGAAGGGATTACATTTATGATTGTTTAAATTTTTAATTTTGTAATTAAATATTATTAACTAAAATTTAATTATGTAATTATTTTCTAAAAATTTAGTACCATTCCAAAAGTTCGCATTATTCGAAAAAAATTATGCACTGCTCTAAATTATTTTTTTTTTCTATTTTTCTTACAAACGGGTAATAATGTGTTTATCTTTATTATTGTTGGATATTCAGCCTACATGACGCCCGGATAGCTTTCGGTAGAGCGTTAGGCTTTTAACCTAACGGTCCAGGGTTCGAGTCCCTTTTCGGGCGGACTTTATTACACTTATTATTCACTGAATGTTATATACTGAAATTAAATAATTTTAATTGTAGTTCAACATTTGAAACATTGTTTAACAATTTAATAGCATTCCGAATGTTCGTATTACATAAAACAAATTATGCATTTTGGAAAATTATTTTAATTTTTACATTTTTTTAAAACCCGATAATAATGTTTTGCCCTTTATCACTATTTTACATTCTGCATACGTCAGTCCCGGATAACTCCAGGTTTCGGTCAATAATAACTCCAGGTTCAGGTCCAGGTTTCGAGTCCATGTTCGGGAGAAACGTAGTATACATATTATTGAATAAATATTTTATTTGTAAATGTAATAACTTCATTAAAGTTAACAGTTGATTCATTTTCTTAGAAATGAATACAATTCCAAAAGTTCGTATAGTATAAAACAAATTCTGAATTTTGTTAAGTATTTTAAATTTTATAATTTTTAACACTTTATGAAATCATTATTTGACCTTTACTGCTATTTTGTATTCGTCGCACATCAGCCCCGGATAGCTCAGTCGAAAGAGCGTTATGCCTTTAATCTAACGGTCTAGGGTTCGGGACTCTGTTCGGGCAAAAGGTATTATACTTATAATTGAATAATTCATTTATTTGTAAATGTAATAATTTAATTAAAGTTTAAAAAATGAATTATTTTCTACCAATTGAATACCATTCCAAAAGTTCGTATAATATAAAACAAATTATGGACTATTGTAAATTATTTTAAATTTTATAATTTTTAACACAATAGGTAATCATTATTTGACTTTTACTGCTATTTTATATTTAGCGTACTTCAGCCCCGGATAGCTCAGTTGAAAGAGCGTTAAGCCTTTAACTTAATGGTGCAGTGTTCGATTTTCTGTTCGGTTGGAAGAGATTACATTTATGATTGAATGAAAGGATAATTTTGTAATCAAATATTCTTAAATTAAATTTAAATATTTTCCAACAAATTAATTCCATTCCGAAAGTTCTTATTACTCAAAAAAAATTATGAACTTCTATAAATTATTTTAATTTTTACATTTTTCTTACAAAATGGTAATAATGTGTTTATCTTTATTACTATTGTGTATGCAGCTTAAAACACGCCTGGATAGCTCAGTCGATAGAGCGTTAGGCTTTTAACTTAACGGTCACGAGTTCAAGTCACTGTTCGGGAGGAAGGTATTATACTTATAATTGAATAAATATTTTATTTGTAAAGTAATAATTTAATTAAAGTTTAATAGTTGAATTTTTATCAGACAATTGAATACCATTCCAAAAAGTTTTAGTATATAAAACAAATTATGAACTTTTGTACATTATTTTAAGTTTTATAATTTTTTTACAACATGGTAATCATTTTTTGACCTTTACTGCTATTTTATATTCAGCACACAAGAAACCTGATTAGTTCAGTCGATAGAGCGTAAGCCATTTAACCTAATGGTCCAGTGTTCGATTCCCTGTTCGGACTGAAGATATAAATCTTATGATATATTGAATATTTGCTTCTGTAATTAATAAATTTTTGTTAAAGCTCAAAAATTGAAATATTATTTACCAATTTAATAACATTCCGAAAGTTCATATTACATAAAATATACTATGCATTTTTTTAAATTCTTTTAATTTTTAAATTTTTTTACAACCCGATAATAATGTTTTGCCCTTTATTGCTATTTTATATTCAGCAAACGGCAGGCCCGGATAGCTCAGTCGGTGGAGCGTTAAGCTTTTAACATAACATTCCAGGGTTCGAGTCCCTGTTCGGGTGAAAGGTATTATACTTCTAATTGAACAATTCTTTTATTTAAAAAAGTAATAATTTAATTAAAGTTTAACAAATGAATTATTTTCTAACAATTGAATACCATTCTAAAAGTTGGTATTATAAAAAACAAATTATGGACTATTGTAAATTATTTTAAATTTTATAATTTTTTAACACAAAATGTAATTATTATTTGACATTTACTGCTATTTTATATGCAGCGTTCGTCAGCCCGGATTGCTCAGCCGGTAGAGCGGGATGCCTTTAACTCTACGGTCCAGATTTCGAGTCCCTTTTCGGGCTGAAGGGATTACATTTATGATTGATTGAATGGTTAATTTTGTAATTAACTATTCTTAATTGAAATTTAATAATAAAATTATTTTTTAAAAATTTAATACCATTCCAAAAGTTTGTATTACTCGAAATAAATTATACACTTATATAAATTATTTTAATTTCTAAATTTTTGTTACAACACAGTAATAATGTGTTTATCTTTATTACTATTGTATATTCAGCTTAGATAACGTCCGAATAGATCAGTCGGTGGAGCGTTAAGCTTTTAACCTAACGGTCCAGGTTCGAGTCCCTGTTCTGGTGGAAGGTATTGCACTTATAAGTAAAAAATTCTTTTATTTATAAATGTAATAATTTAAATAAAGTTAACAGTTGATATATTTTCTAACCAACGAATACCATTCCAAAAGTTCATATAGTATAAAACAAATTATGGACTTTTGTAAAATATTTTAAATTTTATAACTTTTAACACAACATGTAATCATTACTGATATTTTATATTCAGCTATCGGCAGCCCCGGATAGCTCAGTCGAAAGAGCGTTATGCCTTTAACCTAACGGTTCAGGGTTTGAGTTACTGTTCGGACGGAAGGTATTATAATTTAAAATTTTTTATTTGTAAATGTAATAATTTAATTAAAGTTTAACAGTTGAATTATTATCTAACAATTGAATAATATTCCAAGATATCGTATTACATAAAACAAATTATACACTTCAATAAATTATTTTAAGTTTTATAATTTTTTTACATGGTAATCATTATTTGACCTTTACTGCTATTTTATATTCAGCACACAACAAACCCGTATAGTTCAGTCGGTAGAGCGTTAGGCTTTTAACCTAACGGTTCAGGGTTCGAGTACCTGTTCGGGTGGAAGATTTTATAATTGAATGTAATTTTTTTATTTCTAAATTAAATCATTTAATTAAAGTTTCACAGTTGAATTATTTTCTAACAATTGAATACCATTCCGAAAGTTCGTATTACATAAAACAAATTATGCACTTCTGTAAATTATTTTTTTTTAATAGCTTTTTACAACATGGTAATCAATATTTGAATTTTACTGCTATTTTATATTCAGTCCCCATGAAGCCCGGATAGTTCAGTCTGTAGAGCGATAGGTTTTTAACCTAACGGTCCAGTCCTCATGAAGCCCGGATAGTTCAGTCTGTAGCGCGATAGGTTTTTAACCTAACGGTCCAGGGTTCGAGTCTCTCTTCTGTCGGAATGTATTACACTTATGATTTATTAAATGTTTGATTCTGAAATTAATTGCTTTTACTTGGAGTTCAACAATTGAAATATTATTTAACAATTTAATAAGATCCCTAAATTTCGTATTACAAAAAAACAATTTTTCATTTTTTTTTAATTATTTTAATTTTTACAATTTTTTTACTACATGTTTTGACTTTTATTGCTATTTTATATTCAACATACATCTGGCCCGGATATTTCAGTCAGTAGAGTGTTAGTCTTTTAATCCAACGGTCCAGGGTTCTAGTCCCTGTTCGGGAGGAAGATATTATGATTAATTATTTATTTTATTTGTAATTTAATTAAAGTTTAACAGTTGAATTATTTTCTAACAATTTAATACCTTTCCGAAAATTTTATTAAAAACAAATTATGCATTTTTCTAAATCATGTTAATTTTTACATTTTTTCTTACAACCTGGTAATAATGTTTTCACTTTTATTTCTATTTTATACTCAACATTACATCACGCTCGTATAGCTCAGTCGGTACAGCGTTATGTTTTTAACTAACGGTCGATGGTTAGAGTCCCTGTTCGGGCGGAAGTGATTACATTTATGATTGATCTTCTTATGGTAACTGTTTATTAATTTTAATATACACCGTGCTTTGATATGTCTGTCGGTAGAGTTCAAATTTTTATTTTCATTTATTAACACTTAACCAATCTTAAATTATTTTTAATAATTATTATAATACACTCATGTCCATAAATTAAGAATAATTCAAAATCACACAGAATTTGAACTCTAAAATAAAAATTTTACATGTAGAATTATCACTCAGATCTTGAAGAATAATATGTAAATTACAAGAAACCACCAGATGGCGCTGACGAGAACTTAAGAGAGGGGTATAGGAGAAATTTTGCAAGTAAGCAAAATTTGTAACATATGCTTGAAAAGCCTTTTAGTGCATTACCCGAATAGTTGTGACACAAAGAAATCATTTGGATGATGTTTTATGTGGTATAATTATAGCCGTCTGGAATTGGAACGTACCCAGCTGCAAGTATCTGAGGAACTTGAAATCGCCCAGAGAGTTATCTCCAGGCTTTGACAACGGTTCCAAGATTATGGTAATGTGAGTAGACGTTACATCGCAGATCACCCCCACCCCCCACTGTTACAACGTCGAATGAGGACCGGTATTTGGCAATTACTTCCAAAAGAAACAGACGTTGCACAGCATCAGACCTGTCTTGTGGGCTCTCTTAAGCTATCAGTACGACAGTTTCAATGCAGACCGTGTACATACGCTTAGAGCACAATGGTCTATATGCTCGTAGGCATGTTATATATGTTCCACTTATAACGCAACTCACTGTCGCCTGAGGTTAGCCTGAAGTATAGAGCATGCATTGTGGACACCGCAACAGCGGTCTTGTGTGATGTTTTCCGACGAGTTCAGGTTTAGTTTTCAGTCTGATTCTCGCCGAACTTTCATATGGAGAGAGCGCAAGTACCCGTTACCACCAAGAGAACACCACTGAACGACACCATTATGGTGATGCAGAATTACTCGTTTAGGGAGGAATTATTCTGGGTTCCAGAACTAACCTGCATGTTCAGAATGTAACTATGACAGGCTACATCTATCAGGATGTCATTCTGAAACAACATGTACGTTTGTTTAGGTGCACCATGGGTGAAGAATTTTGATGTATTAATAACAAAGCCCGTCCTCACATTTCAAACATTGTAGACGAATGCCTTCAATCGGAAGATATCACCTTTATGGACTGATCAGCATACTCACTGGACTTGAATCCAATAGAGTATGTGTGGGACATGCTTAGCTGACGAATTGCATCCCGTCAAACCCCTCCCACATGTCTTCCGGAACTTCGGAGAACATTGCTTGATGAGTGGTGTAATATTCCCCAAGATCAGATCGATAATTTGACCTTGAGCATGCCTAGGCGTTGTACGGCCTGTATTGCATCATCTGGGGGGCATACATTGTATTGACCATCATACCAACCACATGTTATATTAACATTTGCAAATGGGGTTTTTTCTTTTAAATTTGCTTCAAGGAGTAAAATTGCTATTTTTATTAATGGTGTCGAACATACAGCATCTTTTTTGCTCTTCACTTTTTGTTAAATAAATAGACTTTACAAATAAGTGACATTTGTTTTGCTTCTGTCTCTTTCTTTGCCTGAACTATCCTTATAATTTATGGACACGAGTGTATATGAATGAATTAAATAGGAGTCAAATAATTTTTTTCTCAACTAAATATACAAAAATATATTAAGATATTTAATGATTTAAGTAAATATGACACTCGTCGAATGTTGAAAAACGCTCTATTTTTTAAGAATGCAAAGTAATTTACTTATTAACCAAAATTTAAAAATAAATTACATGTTTATTGAAAAATAACAGTCGGAAAAGAGTCTAATAGCAATCACTGATGCCACGAAATATTCTTAAAAATTGAGTTTTTAGTTATTCACAAGTAATTAATTAATTAGAAAAGTTTACCTTTTAGCACCCATTATCCTTTTATCTATAGAAAGATGTATTTTAGATAATGTTATTTTTTTCTTTAACTATAAGCTTTAACAAACTTATGTAGATGATTTCAAAAGCTCCACGAATATATCTATGGTTTTTCAATATTTTCATGTTAATGAAATGAAACGTCTGTTATAAATACTAGAGCTATTACTCTATTCCTCAAAAGTTAACGAACAGAAGATTTCTAAATCTTAAAAGTGGGAATTCTCACCCCCTTATAGTTTCCTTCTCTCCATTCCTAGAAAACTCTTGTTAATATTTCTAAAAGTAGGTGGTACCGTGTGGTCGTTCATGCTTAGTATACTTGATTTCTCATACACACACATACTTCAGAAGGATCATACTGAACCTCCTAAGGACTGTTGTTTTGTCTATCATATTTAAAATCTCTTTTTATATAAATTCTCTTCTTATTTAAAGTCTCCTAAAAATATATAATTGCTTCGAACTACAAAGTATGCAGATTTTCACTTGATTTTTTTTAAAAAATACCTTTTTTTTTTTTGTAGACTTGCTCAGGTACCAAATGCACGTGATTTGCAAGCTTTTACGTTATCTATTTCTTTTCCAGATAAACACGGCCAGTTGATTTTCCTTCTAAACATCTATTCAACGATGTTGTTCATAGCAGGCAATTTTCTGTAATTTCATGACAGCTTGATTAAATAATAAACAGTCATTAAGTTTCGCACTATAGTTTATTAAATGTGCTGTATTTAAATTTTGACTAAGAAAATGAAACTCTTTCACTCTACGACTGGTAATGTAACAATAGTTTATTTTACGAATTCATTTGATTTAATATTGAGTTTTATATCTCCCATTACACAATAGTATGCATATAATGTCTATTTATATGCAGCCTATTATATAATAATCTGATAATAGGCTAGGATCAGTGAGTGAATCAGTGAAGCGAATTTTAAAAAGTTACTTAGTGATAATACTAAATCCAAGAGGAAACCTTTCAAACAAGTTTTGAACTACACTACTGGTCATTAAAATTGCTACACCAAGAGGGCAACATGCTATAGACGTGAAATTTATACGAAAGGAAGAAGGTGCTGTGATATGCAAATGATTAGCTTTTCAGAGCATTCAGACAAAGCAGGCGCCAGTAGCGACACCTACATTGTGTTTAAATGAGGAAATTGTTCAGCCGGTTCCTCATACACAAATTGCATTTGAACGTTGTTGCCTGGTGAAAAGTTGTTGTGATGCCTCGTGTAAGAAGGAGAAATACGTACCAGCACGTTTCTGACTTTGATAAAGGTCGAATTGTAGCGTACCAGGTACGGTTTATCTTATCGCAGTATTGCTGCTCGCGTTGGTCGAGATCCAATGACTGTTAGCAGAATATGGAATCGATGGGTTCAGGACGGTAATATGGAACGCCATGCGGGATCTCAATGGCCACCTATCACTAGCAGCCGAGAAGACAGGCATATTATCCGCATGGCCGTAATGGATCGTGCAACCACGTCACGAGCCGTGAGTCAAGAAACAGGGTCGTTTGGAAGACAACAAGTGTCTGCACGAACAGTTCGACGACGTTTGCATCAGCATGGACTCTCAGCTCGGAGACCATTGATGCGGCTTCCCTTGACGCTGCGTCATAGACAAGAGCGCCTTCAATGGTGTGATCAACGACGAACCTGGGCGCACGAATGGCGAGACGTCATCTTTTCAGATGAATACAGGTTCTGTGTACAGCATTATGATGGTCGCATCCGTTTTTGGCGGCATCGTGGTGAATGCACACTGGCATGCACCTTGATACGGAACATGTTCGGCTGTTGCCCTGGCCATCACGCTCTCCAGGTCTTTCACCAATAAAAAACGTCTGGTCAATGGTTGCTGAGCGACTGGCTCGTCACCAAACGCCAGTCACTACGGTTGATGAACTGTGGCATCGTGTTGAAGCTGCATGGGCATCTGTACCTGTACATGCAATCCAATCTCTGTTTGACTCAATGTCCAGGCGTATAACTGCTGTTATTACTGCCAGAGGTGGTTGTTCTGGGTACTGATTTCTCAGGATCTATCCAGCCTAATTTTTTGAAAATTTAATCACTTGTTATTTCTAGTATAATATATTTGTCCAATAAATATCATTTTGTTATCTGCATTTCTTCCTGGTGTAGCAATTTTAATGGCCAGTAGTGTATTAGCTGGGACTCAACTAAACATTGCTTTTATATAACCACATAGTAATAATAATACCTAACCGCTAATGAGCATATTGTAAAAAACATTTCACTCATTAATAAGTAATAAGCTTTCCAAGTAAATCAAAAATTTAGGATTTTTGTAAAGAAGGGCTTTGTGAAAACGAAAAAATAGTTTGAACATGTTGAAGCAAAAAAAGAATTTCTAGAGCTTGCAGTTTTTGCGTGTTTGGAATTGGATTTGATTTTGACTACTATAAATTTAAAAGTGTATTTTGGCAACATTGGATTTATTTTTATACTTTGGCTTATATTTTAGCTTGATATTTATTTCCTCAATTTTGAGTTGATAATATGCATTTTAGCTTGACATTTTTATTATGGTTTAAGGATGTATTGGCTTCATTAAGACTTCATTCAAACAAATGGAGAAAAGGCATGCTTTGTGTCAATATGGTCAACACCCCTGAAGAAGTTAGCCATATTGGTAAATCACGCCACACGTTTCAAGAACTGCCCTGAATGTTTATGACTGACAACTTTTTTGAGGCTGCTGAAGGATTTTACTCTTATTTTTATACTTGTTCATCTTTTCGTTGGGCTGCTCGCCGATTAATGGCAGAGATGCCAAAAATGGGCAAAAAACTATCTATTGAATCTCTTCTATCAGCGTACTTTCATTTTATTATTCCTTATTTGGTATTTCATTAATTTTATTAAAAAAAATTTACGATTAATTATATATGTACATAGTATATATCGACATGTGTTTTGTAATAGAAGAAACGATCTGAAACATTTATCTAGAGGAAATTTTTCGTTTGTATACACATGCGCATTCATATTTTTGTAACTTAACAGAAAAAAAATATTAATTGACAAGAAGAAGGTAGAGCAAAGTGAAAATACATTATAACACTTAACAAAGAATTTTTAGATTAAACCTTCCAATTTTAATTTTTTGAAAAATAAATTTTTAGAAATAATTAAAATAAAGCTTTAATTAATTTTCATTTAATGTGGTTTTAATAAATAACATTGTGGTTATTGGTAAGTTTAATAATTAATATTGTTGTTTTTCATTAATTTCTATCTGAATATCAAAACCAAGCATTACTACATGCAAATGTTATGTGAATCTTACTAGCAGCTTGATGCTGTAGTCGTCGAATTGATACGTTTAACACAATTCCTTGTTCGATTTGCCTGGACCTAATCAGAGATAAGACTTAAAAGCCGTTTCCTGCTGAAAAGTCGATAACCCCAACAGTATGAACACTGCAAAATTATCTCTATATGATTAACTCAAAATTTAAACCCTTAACCCTTAACAAAATCAGAAGTATCTCTTCTATCAGCGTTTTATTGTTTTATTTTATTGTTTTATTGTGTATGCTCTAAATAAAATAGAAATAATAATCTTATCTAATAATCTTAGTAACAAAAATATTTTTCATGAAAGAACTTATATATATATATATATATATATATATATATATATATATATATATATATAGGCGTTTCCTATACTTTGACCAATCCAAATGGATCAACTTAAAGACATAATTTTTCAAAATTTATATTGTTGATACCATTATGTATTGAAGGATTCATATATGATCTAGGTAATTTTATACATACTCGTAGTTTGAAGTCTATTCTTAGGAACCTCATCTAATTCATACTCTCCATAGAAAACAGAAGAAATTTATTTGTTTGAAAGGAAATACCTATCATAAATTGCTTCAATAACAAGATATTGACATCATTACTTTCACTGATAACATTAAATTTACTTCATTTATTTTTGCTGATACTGAATATTAAGAAAAATTAATTAATTTTATAACCTCGTAAGAGAAAGTTAGTCGATAGAAAAAAATACATAGAGAAAAGAAAAAATTTATAACGCGTAGTGCCATTAATAAACAAAAAAATTCATAACGCACGTTAGTGCTGCCACATATCTGGTATTGCGTAATGAAATGTTAGCTGTGGAAGGATGTAGAGAATTGAGTGTTTTTTCTCATTGAGTATCAAAAAATATATTTTAAACCTGCAACTAATGAAAAGTATGAAACTTAGTACATATTTTAGCTTGAGGCTTTCTAACAAACTTACTTTATATAAGAACGCTTTTCTAAATTTCTTTTGGGAAATATATATTTATCTCTATCATATGCATATTACAATTATATAAATATATTATTCTAAAATTGTATTGTTTACTAAGCAATTGTAAGCGAAATTTTAATATAGCTTGTCGTTAGGACAAAAATATAAATGTGTTTTGAAAAAAAAATATTTTTCTCACTATGTTTTAAACACTAGATGTAATATAATTACTTTCAGACAATTAAAAAAATTTAATAATAAAACTGTTTCATTACTTGTAAGAAAACAAAAATGCTTCCTCCAGTATGTATAATTTATTAAAAATGTAGAATTTAGTCTATAGGAACTAAATCTGTGTAAAATGATATTCGAGTTATTGAAGTCAAAAAGTGCTATTAAAACTTGTTTCCATTAAAATTATAATATACCAGAGCGTTAAATATTGGCAATCAAAATTCCATTCAAAAATCTCTTATTAAAAAATAGTTTATGAAGATAAGAAATAATAAACTTTTGTACAATAAATAAAAAAATGCTTCGAAAAAGTTTTTAATTTTTATAATTACATTGAAAATATCGCAATATAAAACAAATAGATCGAAAATAAGCATCGGTTAATTATGCCAGAATATTCAAAATTGGAAATGATAAAAATTTAAATAAAAATAAATGTATAGTTTTATGAATGAATATAAGCAGAATTTTCTAACAATTCAAAGCTTCATGGAATTAAATAACAAAATATATATATATTTATATTAAAACTTATAATGGAAAATTATTAAAGCTTATTATGAAGTTCTTTGCACCTTAAGAATACATTTCAAAACATCAACACAAAATTGATATACTCCCTTATCCAATAAAGGAGCTAAGAAACACTGATTTAGGCCAGGTATAATTAAATATTTTAAATCCTTTACACTTAAATATCATGCGATTTACATTTCTGCTAAAGAATTAAGAAACCACTTTTAATTTTAGCACACAGTAATTATTTGAACGAGATTCTATGTTTTGTATGCACACACACACACAAATATGGAGTTTTTAAATCTGACAAGCAGTTTAAATAAATTTCTTAAGTAAAATTTCTATTAAAATGCATAAGCAAGCAGTTTCTGTTAACTTTTTATTTCAAGTTTACATTTAAAGAACTTACTTTCAGTTACACGTAGAATCCGAGAAGAAAATTGGAATTTTTGGACAACTCCTTTTCCACATACACTCACACATTTTGAAAAACTATTCTTAAAATTAACTGTATTTTAATATATTTATTCACACATATTGTTTTGAGTGGTGTAAAAATAAACCTAAGTTATTAAAGAAGTTAACAGATTGATATTTTGACATTTGAAAGGTAAATTAATGGTACAGCTCAATAGATACATTTATAGCTAATTAATATAATAAATTATGAGGTTCCCCCTCCCCTTTTAGATAGTTTTTCAAGGTTTTAACGAAAACAAATTAAGCTCAGTAGTCAAATACTGAAAAAAATCTTAAGGTTTCGGATATCTCATCATAAGAAAGTGTGCAATCTAATTTTGAATACATAAGAATAATTTGAAGTACTGACAATTTTATTTCATTGTACAAACAGCATATAGTTCTACTGTATTCTCAACAGGTAACCATTTTAATTATCTAAAAGTAAAAAAACCAGCCCAAAGTGGAGGGAAAAAAATCACATTAATGTAAACTGTTTATATTAATAAAACTTTAAAAACCATGTAGTTCTCTAATGCAGCAGTCAACATTAAAGTTAATCATGTCGAGAGACTTTATTACAAAACATAAAAACTATAGTCATGTGATTTTGTTTTTATTTTAAGAGTTATAAATTGCATTGCATAAAGTTTAAAAAACTACAGGCATGTTTGCAAAGATTTTTTAATAAATTACACATTAAATAAGTGTTAGTTTTCCAATGTAGTATTAAAAAACATCACCCAAGAATTGAAATACATTGACATCTAACAATATAATTCTTGATTTGCCTACAGTTTGACATTAGAAATGCTAGACTTCAGAAACTATTTTCTAATCCCATTTATAAAATCCAGCTTTGGTTACTCCTTAAGTGGAAGAAAGTAACAAATTGTTGTAAGCAATACAAATCATTAAACCTGTTCCTCTCAACAGCACATTAATTTATGTGTATTAATAATGAACTGATTGCAAATTTACAACAGAAATTTATTAAATAACTAAAACACAAAATTTGTATAAATAGAGCTGTGATGTTACTTATATACAAATAATCTAACAGATGATATGAAATGAATTTACAGTTCTGAACAAATGAATTAGTTTCAGAGTGCCTTCTTAGAAGTCCACTCTTTAATGTCTTTGTACAAACCTAAAAATTGTAAAAAAAAAAAAAAGTCTTATAGCTCATCTTTAAATTCATCATCACTAGGAGGGGGAGGTGGTTGACCACCTTCACTGTACAACTTAGATACAATAGGAGTAACAATGTCTTCAACTTCTTTCTTTTGAGTTTTGTATTCTTCCGTTTCAGCATCAGGGTTGCTTTCAAGCCATTTTATTTTTTCATCTAAAGCTTCCTCCACCTTTTCTTTGTCAGCAGAACTTAGTTTGCCACCCATCTTTTCTTTATCATTGATCTGGTTCTTCAGAGAATAAACATAAGATTCAAGCTCATTCCTGGCCTCTACTTTTTCCTTGATTTTCTTGTCATCCTCAGCAAATTGTTCAGCATCCTTTATCATCTTTTCGATTGCCTCTGGACTTAATCTGTTATGGTCATTAGTGATAGTAATCTTTTCCTTGTTGCCAGTACCTTTGTCTTCAGCAGATACCTTTAAGATTCCATTGACATCAATTTCAAATGTTACTTCAATCTGAGGAACACCTCGTGGAGCAGGCGGAATGCCAGTCAAATCAAAAGATCCCAAGATATGGTTATCTTTTGTCATAGGCCTTTCACCTTCATATACCTAAAAAAAATAATAAATTCCAAATTCAAGTATAGCTAGACAGCTCCAGTTTAAAGATTTTAAACTTAAATTGTAATATTTACTAGAAGTAGAAATTTAATGAACAAAGAAAAATGCTGATAAGTAATTCTAAGATCTGCTTTAAAACTACTTTTTCTAAGATCAAGCCTCATTTTAAGTTAAATTATCAATTAAAGTAGAATACATAAATATATTTTAAACAAATGAGAGATCAGGTTACCTTAATTGTAACAGTGTTCTGATTGTCTGAAGCAGTAGAGAAGATCTGAGCCTTTTTAGTTGGAATGACTGAGTTACGTGGGATTAATTTAGTCATTACACCACCAACAGTTTCAATACCTAAAGTGAGAGGATTGACATCCAGGAGAACCAGCTCACCTGCAAGAATTTTATTCTTTAGTCGTGTTTCATTAGCCACATTTTAGCTAGAAATAATTAAATATATAAATCCTGTCAATGCAATCATGAAATATTTAAAGGCTCCAATACTTATATTATAAAAATTAAAGTAAAGGTTTATATGTTACTTTCCATACTTCTGAAAATTACTACTCTTTCAGAGCTTTTACACAAAATCTTAAGTCTTTGTATAAATACCAAGCTTTATAATAAACTTCACAGCTAAGAATTATAACATTCAAGTCCAAAATAGTCAATTAGTTTTAAAGTGATATTAGCAATTACTAATCATAAAAACTAACCAGTGTCTTCATCACCACTAAGTACACCAGCCTGAACAGCAGCACCATAAGCAACAGCTTCATCAGGATTAATTCCTCTGGTTGGCTCTTTACCATTAAAGAATTCTTTCACTAATTGTTGAATCTTAGGAATACGAGTAGAACCACCAACAAGTACAATTTCATGGACATCTTTCTTTTGTAAATCACCATCTTCCAGAACTTTTTGCACTGGTTTCATGGTTGATCTAAACAAGTCCTGAAAAAGAATGATTTAATATTTAATTTTGTTTAATCACAAAAACACGAGCAATATTTTAGTTTTAATTAACCTACAAATACCCACCATATTCAACTCCTCAAATTTAGCTCTAGTCAATGTCTCACTGAAATCTTCTCCTTTGTAGAAAGATTCAATTTCAATTCTGGCTTGATGAGCAGATGAAAGAGTCCTCTTTGCTTTTTCAACTTCACGTCTTAGTTTCTGAACAGCCCTGTTGTCACTACGGATGTCATGTCCAGTCTTCTTTTTGTAGATCTTTATGAAGTGTTCCATTACTCTCTGATCAAAATCTTCACCACCTATGAGAATACAAAAGAAAGTAATTTTAGTATCAAAGAACTTATTTAAAACTAGAAAAGTTATATACAATAAAGTAAAATACAAGAGAAATTAGAAGACTTACCAAGATGAGTATCACCATTAGTTGCAACTACTTCAAAGACACCATTGTCAATTGTTAACAAGGAAACATCAAAAGTACCACCACCTAAGTCAAACACCAGGATGTTCTTTTCACCTTCTTTCTTATCTAAACCATAGGCAATAGCAGCAGCAGTAGGCTCATTAATAATTCTCATAACATTTAATCCAGCAATTGTGCCAGCATCCTTAGTGGCTTGTCTTTGAGCATCATTGAAATAAGCAGGAACAGTGACAACAGCATTGACTACTTTTTTGCCAAGATAAGCTTCAGCAGTTTCCTTCATTTTAGAAAGAACCATAGCAGAAATCTCTTCTGGAGCAAAAGTCTTTTCACCATCCTTTGTAGTAACTTTAATATGTGGCTTGTTATTTTTTTCAACAACCTATAAGAAATTAAAATAAAGGGTAATCATTAATAAAATTTTTTTTTGACTAGACTTTAATTTCTTAAACAGAATCTTAACACTCAGAAGTCTAGCTTTTTTTCTTAAAATAAAATTTAAGCAAAATAAAGGAAGTACTATTCTAAAATTCACACATACAATTAAGCTGATTTAGTTTAAGTTCTGTTTGAGACAAATTCAAACAGTTTTTTGAATTTATCTCAAACAATGTTTAAAGTCATAATAAATCCGTTACGCTGGAAAATTTGTTTTGTAAAACTGCCAATATTTTTAAATATAAATATTATACAAACAATATAGTTCTAATCGACAATGTTTATGAACATCAAGTTATCATAAACACCATCGAATAGAACTACAACATTGAAGTATTATAATCTTCAGTACTTGTGTATTACCCTATTGATATTTTTTCTTTGTTTATACATATATATATATATATATATATATATAAAGTCTCAGATTCACAATAACCCCACTCCATCCAAAACAGAATTTTTTTTTTTACTCAGACCTTCATGTTAACAAGTAGTGTATATATATACATAATACATACAGTGCTAAATCAAATCATAAAGACATTAAAAAAGACACGGTTGATGGGATAATATGTCATATATATACTTCAAACTTATTAAACCCTTTCCGGTATTGTGACGAGTGTAGCTCATCATGCGACTAAAGTTACTATTGAAAGTGATAATTTAGATTAAAATTTCTAATGTAAAAATAGGTATTAAGAATATTTAAGAGTTATAAAATGAAACATTTAATAAAAATTTAATGGTTATTTCATGCACAGTGCTTTATTAAATCTTACCGGAAAGGGTTAAACATAAAAATTTACTAAATAAATATTTGAATTTTACGAAGCATTAAATGAACAGTGTTAAGAATAATTCTAGATAGAAGTTCTACAATGCTTTATAATCTACATTAATAAGATTCAAAAGTGAGATTTTATAAAGTGAAGAATTTTCGGGGATTTTTTTTTTTTTTTAAATACAAAAGAACTTAAAATTAATTTTTTTCTCTACATCAATGTTATGTAAATTTCTTTAACTGAAGTTTAATTTTACCATTTAGTTTCTACATGCAGAAAGTTTAGTTATAGTTTATTGCAGACAACTTAAGTATTAGAAAATTTTAATACTATATACATTACATACACAATGAATACATTAAATTTTATATTCTAACAGAAATTTCCAAAAAGCCCAACTTTTAAGTTTTAAACTATAACAAGATTGATTTTTAACAAATATAGCTTACTTTAAATGGGAAGAACTTTATATCTTTTTGAACAGTAGGATCTGACCACTCCCTGCCAATAAGACGTTTAGCATCAAAGACAGTATTTTCTGGGTTAGAAGTCAACTGGTTTTTAGCAGCATCCCCAATCAAACGTTCTCCTTCAGCAGTAAAGGCCACATATGAAGGTGTGATTCGATTGCCTTGATCATTGGCAATAATTTCTACTCGACCATTTTTGAAGATACCAACACTGAAAAGTTACAATGTCGTTAGTTTAGCATTTAATACAATAATGTAATTTTATTCAGTGACTTGTTTCGTGAATAAATAACTTAAAATTTCCCTGATTATTCATACACTATGGTCAACTAGGTTCTATGTAGCAAAGTTTTAAATTTACTTTAATTGCAAATATATAAAAATAACTTATCAGTTAATCTTCCCTTTCAACCAAAAAGCTTTAAGATCATTAATGTTCAACTCATACTTAATATAAATCATCTATTTAAATGCAAGCTCGATAAAATTAAAAAGTCTATTTAAAAATTATGAGGAATTTTGCAACTTTAAAAGAGGTCTACTTATAACTTATTTCAAGTCCATAAAAAAAATGCTTAATTTTACAATTTTCAGATAAAGGGGTAAATAGAGGTTTTCCATTAAGTTTTAAAAAAAGAATTTGTTTATGTTGAAATCAAATATTGTTTTTCAGTTTTTGAAGTTCATAAGTGACAGAATTCGAAACATTAAGAAAAGTCTCACAATATAAAAAGTCTATCAATTAAAACAATGACTTACCACGAGTAAGTTGTTCCCAAATCTATACCTATCACAGGGCCCATACTCTCCTTGTCTTCGCTTTTAGAAGATACATACGCTGTCACAAGCAACAGCAATGCTGCTAACCTCGCAAAAAGCTTCATGTCAAGTCAACTGCAAGAAAATAGTTATATTAAGAGAAATATCATTACGAGTAACAGACTCAAGAAACTAATAAAAAAATTAAATACAACACAAAAGTAGAGAATTCTAAATTTAGAGATCAAATCCAAAACTAGCATACAAAACGGATAGAACCATTTATTAAATGAGAGAACCCGGATTTCTACATATTACAATATCATTATTTGTATGGTAGTTTACAAGAATTAGCTCTAAAGACAAGAATTAAAAATAACTCACCAATTAACCTGACAAAAGTAATCTATGTGCTCTCTTACAAATCCTGTCTGCTAATGTAATACACAGTACTACAAACTAAACTCTAGAAATTTCAAAAATATAAAAATGAGAAACATACCTTTATGTTAAACAAATCAATTTTCTTCAAAAATCCACAAATAAGAGAAAACGCTGATATACAACCGCAGAAAACTCACAATATTTGACACTAGAACACAATACTCACACGTATTCACTAATTTCTGAGGAATACCGGGTGTATACGTTTATGAAGAGACCAAAGCCGGCGTGTCGAGCTGTGATTGGTCAAAATCTTCCGATTCGGCTCGCAATAATTGGCTGCTTGCCGAAGACTATTCGGGAAAGCACGAGAGCTGACGTGTACGTCAAGGAGGCTCTCGCGTGTATCCGACAGTTTACTAAAGCGTAAAACTTTTCGCCTGTTTGCTCCAAAAATTTTGTTTTTGCGAAAATACAAAAATAAAATTTTATTTAAGCAAATTATGATCGGAATGAATCCTATGAAATATTCTTAAAAGTATTATAACCAATATTTATTAGAATTTTGTTGTTATGTTACATCACTAAAATGTTTTTTTTTTTCCTATTAATTTATTAACCTACTTCCTGTTTAAGGTATTATATTTTTGTTTCATATTCACGAGTCACCGAAGCAAAATTTCTATAAGCTGATTTAAAATACATCTAAAATGAACTTTAAAAGAAAAGGTTTTTAAAGTATTAGTATTTTTTTAAATTATCGAAGGAAACTAAGGGAAATATATAAACCTGTGATAGTTAAATGGAAGAAAATCTAACATACTTTTTTTAACGTATCAAATGACATTTTTGGCGAGAGAAAAGAACAAATTAAATTGAATAAACCAAATTATAATAAAAATAAACCGGTAAATATTCTTCAAAAATAATGTAAGTAATGACAAATGTATGTCAATTAATATCTTTGTAATTGTATATGCATGTAAAAAAAAGCCATTTAATACATTATTAATAAATAATTATGTAAATGAATAATAAATCTTTTCCAGAAAATATTGAATTTCAAAGTTAAAGAAAATAATTTTCAACTATAAAAAAGTCATATTAGCCCACTTAATTAAATTTATAAAATACGTAAATTCTAAATAAAAATAATATATTAATTTTGTCATGTTTTAGGTAAATATTCTGTTAAAATAATTATTTATTAAAAAATAGCAAATTTCCCACAGGAAAATTATTTTTTAATGTGACCAAAGTTATTCAAAATAAGTATGTGAAGATGATACAAGATTACAAAATAGGATTTATGAGGTGTGTCGAAAGACAAAGAATAAAACTAGGATTCACTGATTGTCGTAATAACTTCTCGAAAAAGATTATTTAACAATCTTTTGACAAACTGAGCAAATTTTACTGGGAAACTACAGAGAAAAAAGTATAAATTAATCGCAATTTTTTCTTTGTGTATATTTTAAGTGTGATTTTATCACCATGTATTTTGAATTCACTTTTCATGAATTTTCACTTTTCATGAATTCATTTTTTGAATCACTTTTTGTCCTCTTGTAAGAAGATTGATATAAATAAATTTAGCGTGATACATTCCTTAAGTATAAGCAGTGTTGGTTATATTTGCTGATGAAAAAAAAAGTAGTAAACGTAGCCAATCGCGGAATATTTTAATAGAGTTTATTATAATGATGAAGGCGACACCTGAGCTGGTGTTTTTTTCTCCTTTCCACATCACTGAATATTTTTATAAGGAAAGGTCATATCTTAAAAACGATTTATGTGGTCATATACTACATATTCCAGAATTTCTCTGTTATGAAAGACTTTCATAGCCTAAAATCTAAAAATAAAAGCTATGCATTTATTATAATGTGCTAATTGTAACTCCTGTGTTCCAGTGCCAATGACAACAATAAAAACATTATTACATTCTAATTTAAAATGTTCCTTTAAGTCCGAAAGTTTTTATTTTCATTAATGACAAAATACCATTAAAATTAAAAATTTTTCGTAAGGATTAAATTAATATAAATTTACTAGATGTATTTAATTTTAAATTAATGTTCAGTGTTTACATATTAATGCATATGTCCTGTTTTTTTTTTTTTTTTTACCCAAAGCCGATTAAAAACACACAAAGAGAAAAAAGAAATTTCATCAAATTCGAAGTAAACGACGACTGTAAATATATCAAAAAATAATATTTGGGAAACCGAAAGATTATGCATGAAATAAAGTATCACTGAGAATCTAAAATTTATCCCAATTTTACAGCTAAAAATGTTTACTGTGGGCAGTTCAAAAATTATGTAATCCTGCTTTTCATCCTTTTTTTTTTTCCCCTCGATATAATTTGCTAAAAATTTTCTTAAGCATTCACATTACATTAAGTTAGATTTAACGATAGTCAATGCATTCATTTTTGATAATTAACTGATAAATGTGCCACCTGCCCTGTCTAGAGGTCAGCGTGCCTAACTGCAGATATGAAGGTCCTGAGTTCGAACCCCGGTTCGGACTTAAGTACTTTCTCTCTCTTATGTCTTTTCCTTATATGAATGAATACTTATCCTGTAATCTGGTACATATGGTACGTGTGCACTGAGGAAGTATCAAAATACTGTTAAGTGGGAAAAGTAAAGTAGCGCACCCTATTACCAGCCAAGCTGGTCAAAGTTGACACCCATAATAGCAATTTATAAATTTTATTTAGAAAAGTTTTCATTTTATAAAAAGTAATTTTAATCTTAGAATTTTATGTCATTCAAAGGCAAAAATCGAAAAAATAAATTGTTCGTGCATTTCACATTATATGTACTCTAATTCATTCTTTTTCTCTTCATCGAAAGCATTATAATATTATTTTTGTATATAGTAAGAAGATAGTAATTCTTGACACACATAACACTTTCATATGTTGGTGTCACAAAAGTTAAAGTAATTAGCAGATATTGAATAAAAAAATTATTTGAGGTGGAAGAAAAATTTAATAAGAGTATTATATATACTTTATAAGAAAACACCTGTAACATTAAAAGAAACAATTTAACTGAGTAACATTTTTCTCAGGTTTAATATGTTGTTAAAGTAAAAATCAATAATCGAATCGAGTTATAACAGTTTTGACTACATTAATAATAAAAAATTTTCGCAATATACCACATACATATTTAAATCAAAGTTATAGTTTCCTGAAAAATGTATCATATAGTAATTGCTTGATGGTTTTTTTTTTTTTTTTTTTTTATGACCCACATCAGTTACATCAGAATCATCAGTAAGCCAGAATCATCAGTTTTTATATTTTAAATAAAGTTAACTTATCTTCAATTTAATAAAATAATATTTTTGATTTTAAAATAATTATTAAAATTTTATTTATAGCAGTTGTGAATACTTTTTATAGTATTCTCTCTCTCTCTCTTTCTCCCCCTCTCTCTCTCTCTCTTTCTCCCTCTCTCTCTCTCTCTCTCCCACCCTCTCTCTCCCTCTCTCTCTCTCTCTCTCTCTCCCTCTCTCTCTCTCTTTTTATTTTTTTACGCACTTGTTTAGAAAAGTTTAGTGGCTTTTCTATAACAGTTTATTATAAAATTCGTACTATTATATATTAATAATAAGATTCAGCGTGTGTAAAATATATTTTTTTACAATCTTTTGTTATTAGCATTATTGATAGAAAAAATATCTTAATTTAAAAGTAAGTCTTGATATTCTCGTAATTTTTGTACAGTTTTGTATATAATGCTTTTGTTTTGCAATTTAATTTTTATTATTATTACCTTTAACTTCAGTTTTGTATCCTGAAACATCATAAAAATTATTTTAAACACATAATTAAAATTTTTTTTCTTTGTCTACAAATATTTAAGATTTTTTGGTCACTTTAAGCCTTGTTACTTCATAACGGAACTGTTATTAATTATGAATTATTTCAAAGTAGTATTTAAATTAAAATAATTACTAAAAAATTGAGAAAATCTATTTAATATTCACTTTCCCCAAATCGAGTGTACAAATTTAAAAGAACGCATTATACAAAAATAATATCTTTTAAATTTGAAACATTTTAAAGTTTTTTTTTTTTTTTTTTTTTTAATTTTTAAAATTTTGCCTGTGATTGTATTATTTAACTCTAGGAAGTAGTAATTTGCGAATGGAACATCAGTTTATTTATCTTCCAAATACAGAATATTTGGAATAAAAAGCGTCATTTTTAGTAATGCAATATTTTCACACACATATCAGTCAAACAATAATTTATTTACCACCTGGATCTAAACAAAAACAAAATATTTCCCATCAATTCACTCACTAAAAAAGGAATTAGTGGGCGAGATTAAAGCTTCTTTCAAAGAGCAAACCTCGCCAAAAGGTGAACTTCTGGCAAACCTGTTATCTGGCGTTTCCGACCTTTACTAAACTTTGGAGGGAACCAAATGACGTAACAATGCGCGTGGATGACGACAGAGTTTAATCTAGTACTCAGTTCCAATTCTCTCCTGTTTCACCAGGCATCAGCTGACGCGCTATTTGATTAATTTTTGGAATATATTTACTCTTTCCATTGACTCGTTTGCTTCATTTACTGTCGATATGAAGATTTCTATTTGCAGTGTTTTGTATTTATGCGAAAGTAGGAATATTCTTGTGCAAAATATCATATAAATGTATGTGGTTGGTTGGTCAGTTAAAATATGAAGATTTATGAAGGAACACAAATAAGAGCAGTAATTTTATGGCTGGAACTATTTATTTTTTTATTTTGTGTAATTTTAAATATAATAATTTATAAAAATTTTACTTTTTTATAAATCTGATTATATTTTTAGAGACTATGTTTCATAGCTTTTTCGCAACTTTAAATTTTCTTTAGAATTACATCATTTGAATATGTTTATAATTTGAAACGAACAGCGTGGAAAATAATTTTCTCCTAAAAATCTTTGAATATAATTTGGATTTCAGTCAGAAAAAGGCAAACAATATCTTACAATATGAAAGATTGATCAAATAACATATAATGTAAAGAAAAAGTTAGAATTTTTTTTTATCTTTTCATTTAAAAATTTGATTTTGAGGTAAACATACAGTAGATAATGGATCGCGTCCACCAGCTTCAAGGGGAAATACCAGAAAACTCCCAAGCTCCAAATTTGAAAGATTTAAGTGCAGAAAACAGAAATATGGTATCTAATTCCGGTGATTCAGTAGTGGTTCCAATCAAACCTGAAATCTTCTACCCCAAAGAACACGGTGAACTTTCGAAATTCTTGTATAAATAAACGAATGAAGATTTGAACAGAAATGTTTGAAATTATTAATTTGTTTTTGAAATAAATTTCCTTATTTTAAAATATATATTTAATTATGAATATAATTTAGACTTATATTTGATTTAAATCAGAATTTAGTTCATCAGATAAATCAGAATTTTTAGGACTATGATTCAATCCAGCAATATTTTTATTTATGTATTACTTTGTATATTCACTGAATGATTTATTACTTAGTGTAAATATCTATATTTTATTCACTAATTCTTATTTTATATTTCATCAAAAGAAGAAGTATCTTATGGGAAAAGTTTTTTTCAAAAGTTCAAGTTTTATCAGAATTTTTTTTTAAAAATATATATGAATAAATATAAGTAAATTTGAAGTTAGTATTTTTATCCTACTTGAATTTAGTTTCAGCTTGAAAACTGTATTAAAACCGAATTCTAAAATTTTGTTTGTGATATGTTTTGACCGTTTTGAATTATTTCATAAATGAAGTATTGCACTATTTCCTTTGTTTCTCTTATAATTTTAATATGATATTAATTATATATATATATATATATATATATATATATATATATATATATATATATATATATATATATATATATATATATATATATAATATATATATATGTATATATATATATATATATATATATATAATATATATATATATATAATATATATATATGTATATATATATATAATATATATATATATATATATATATATATATATATATATATATATATATATATATATATATATATATATATATATATATATTAATTGTTACTTCTTACCAAATACTTAAATTTGATATTTAAATTTACCAAGGAACGAAAAATTTAGTTTCAGAAATTTAATTTAATCATTCCCTTTAAATTTTAAAAATTGATTTCATCATATTTCTAAAAGAAATTTAAATATGTTTTCAAATCACTTAAAAAAAAATATAAAAAAACTTTCTGAAATCTATATAATTACTCAATCATATACATTTGTTAAGATTTTTGGAAAGTTTAGTGAAATATGTTAAATTTATTACCTCTTTTCTCTTACAAAATATCAACACTTGCAACATTAAAAAGTTTTTTTAATCATTTTTCAAAAGTGACGTCATTTCTAATGAAAGAAAAAAGATATATTACATTATCTTTAAATAATTTATTAATAACAAAGTTAATAAAATAATTAGGAAATTATTAGTAGCTCAAAAGACATAAATCGTTTGTCATTCCACAATATTTTTGTTAAGTCATATTTATAACTTTTCATTTATATATTTATTCGTTAATGAAGTTTTTCTTTATCGAATCCAAAGCATAAATCAAACCAAAAGTTATAATTTTATTAAAATTAAAAAACGTCTAAAATTAAAAAGACGAGAAGCATGTTTTTACATCCCTATTTTCTATCTTCGTATAGTAATGACATTTTACATAAGCGTCTATTACAATCATTTGTTAAGAAAATACTTAACTATTTATTCCTTTTCTTGTATTGCGAAAATTATTTGTGAGAAATCCATTTTGTCAATTGTTAAATCTTCTTTTATATATACTAACTACTACGAATCACACGACACGAAATATTTAAATTTTCAATACTTTTTTTTTTATTTTTATTTTTTTTTTTTTTTAAGAATTTTTATTTGGCATCAATGATAAAGAACTTTTTACAAAATTTATAAAATTAAGAAACTAGCTCCATTTAAGTTATTTAGCATTTTTTTTTCTCGTTTTAATTTTTGTTATCCAATCATTTTACAATACGTCTAGCTTCTTGTAAAGTAAGTCAAGGTTACGAAGTTAAAACTGTCCCGAGATAAAATATTCAGCTTCTTTTTGTAATTTTTCTTTTCGTGATGGATGTTATAATATTTATTTATTTTATTACATTCTTATTCAAGTAATAAATGAGTAGGTAACGAAATTTAATGGAAAGTTTTTCACGATTAACTAATTAATTTGTTTAAAAATATCACAGCATAGTATTATATACTATAAATACTAAGGAGGTAAATTTCAATATTTATTATGGAAAGTTGATAGCTTAACAATACTATCAAACGCTTAATTCAATTGCTCGAGGGTTCAATTCCCAGTATGAGCCTGAGTAGACCTTTTTTTTCCCTCAATTTTGGTCCAATTTGCTTTTATGTTCGAAACATGATCGGCGATAAATTGACCAAAACAATGTACATTGCATTTAAAATGATTAAATTATGTTATTTCGTAATTAACAATTATAATATACTCGATATTGATTTATAATTTCATGTATATAAAAACAGTTTAAATATTGGTATTCATAAAGCATAATTTCAATCAAAAATGATAAAATGGCTTTTTGAAATGGTTCAATATAGTAAAACAATTTTTTTTTTTTCCCAATATTCATGCTTTCATTCTAAAAATGCTTAAAGGACTCGTGATAAAATTATCAGTATTTATAAAGTATATTTTATGAAAAACCTTACCAAATGCTATATATTATGAAAACTGGAATTTTTTTCTCTCGTTATTAATTTTTATTTTATAAAATTATATTCAGATTATTTATAACATTGAGATAATGATAAAAATTCCCAAATTATTTTAAGAGCAGTGCAACATTCTCTACCGTTTAATTTAAAATAACTTGTTGAACTTTTATTTCTTTTTTAGTAAATGAGTGAAAAATGTTAGTACTATTCAGTACCGTATATTACAGTCTTTATTTTTAAGTAAATGACTTTTAATGAGTAATATGAACTATAGTAAGAAATTATTAAACTGCAAAGACCGATAATTAAATTTTTAAAATCTGAATCGTTGAAAATATGTTATGCAGAAGTAAATTCACCTCGAATGAGGTTGGTAATTTATAAGTTATTGGGTTAGATAATGATTTTAGATTATGATTTCTATCTACCACTGCTGGTAGGTCTATTCGTTTATTTTGTGTCACAGTTAAGTGACAAGATCGATAACTTAGTCAAACTTTATCACATCATATCAGTGGATAAACAGTGGCCCTAAGAAACCTTTTATAGGCATGATCTGTTTCAACACCATGGTCTTTGAATAAGTTAGGTTCTTAATCCGTTATTTTCTTGACAGGTAAAAGGCTCATTTCACCCCCCACCTACGACGATTTCAGAAATAATGAGGGTCGTGGTAGCCTAGTGGTTAAAGCATCGGCCTTTCGTCCGGAAGGGTTTCCGGAACGATTCCCAATGCCGCCAAAGACCCAGCGAGTACATGAGATACACGTGTTCCTTAAATTTGTGTGCAATCGAAAGTTTTGTGGTCGGTTGTTGAGCAGTTATCATGGTGTAATGGTGTGGAGAAAATTTCTTCCCCCTTCAGAACAATGTCAAAATTAAGGGGTTTGATCCTATATGCTGCCATCTATCGGATAAGTTTAGAGCACAGTCGTACAACCTTCGTAGTGCTCTGATTAAATGAAAGACGCACCATACTAACTTAAATTCGCATAATCGATAACATAGCGAGCATAACTTGTCCAAGTGTAATACGTAACAGCATTAACAGACATGATGAGGAAATATAAACTTGTTAGAATAAATAAAACTATGACTTATTTATTTTATGTATTAAATTTTCAATCAATATTGAAATGATAATTTAGAGAAAAATTATCATCCGTAGATGTGGCATGTTAACATTAGTTATGTTCCTCGATATTTTGGTGATAGTTGGTGCATGTAAAAACGAAGAGGCTGCTGGAAATTAAAACAAACTTAAAAATTCAATCTATACCAGTGGGTTTCTGTTTCAACTTGTGATACGGATATAGTTAGGGATAGGCATCGGATTCGTATGCAATAACGAGGGGGAGGGGTACATAAAGGAAAAAATTTAACTGATAACACAAATATTATTTTGAACGTAGATACTTCTCCACATCAAGAAATTGATGTCTGGTTTGTATGTTTTGTTGAATAAATGCTTAGTAGGAAATATTCCAGGTTTTCTTCTTTGCAATAGTGAAGAATTCGGCTCTCTATTTATCACCAGTTTGATAGGGAAACAGTCTGCTATAGTTTTTAAAAATGTCTGATAACAATTTTGAGGTATTGACCTATCTTACGTATGTAAAACTTTGTCTCAAATTTTGGTTTATGGCTCAGTACAACTTAGTGCACCTTAATCACTCAAAATTGTTTTGTACTTAAAATGCTGTGCCAAAGCATTGATTTATAGCTCATCACAACCATGTTTCCCTGTAAGAATTCCATCGAACATTGTGAACATTTCTTTAAGAAATTGGAAAACAGTACATCATAAAAGAAAAAATATTATTTTTTTTCTGATTTCGTATTCCATTTAGTAAAATTCGATGTGGTGAAAGTTTGACAATAGTTAACAAACAATTCAGATTTTTCTAAATAAACTAGTGATAAAAGTTTACAATCTCAGACAAAATTTTAAAAGAAACTGCTGATGAAGAAGAGGAAAAATCATAATTTGTCACTATAAATAAAAATGATTTATCATAAGTATTATATGGATTAGAGACCCAGATCGACATCCTTAATACACTTTTGTGTTGGGGGTGGCAGCATCGAATGCTGTTGGGACTTCAATAAAATTGAAGATATTTCACAACGCAAATTATAAATAAAACTTAATTACATTAAAATTTTGCTAACATTTCAAATCTAGTTTATTTAGCTGATATATTTTTCATATCTTCAATGAACAAAATATGTAACGTATATGAAGTGCTAATTTCAAGTGATAAGATTCTTATATTAAAAAGAAAATTAAAAACTGTAGTAAAGAGAATATTTTCATTTCAAACAATAATTCATAAACGAAGTTTCTGTAGCATGAATTGTACAACGAAATTATTGAAGAACTTTCACAATCCTAAATTTTCATGTTCCATAAAAAAACGTGAGGCTATTATTAAATTAATATTCAAAAATTTCTTGCAGAAGACTTGAAATAAGCAGCATTTGTAACGGTTTTATCTGATGCATCAAATCATAATGAAACAAAATTGTTTCGAATGCTAGTAAGATATTATAATATTAACAAGGGCAACCACGTAAAACTTTTTAATTTAGAGTCCATTGAGTGTGAAAGTACTGAAATTTTGGCCAACCACAAATTACAACAAAGGGAAAAATCAACATATTGAAACTGATAAAAGATTGATGGAAATTTTTAACCGTTTTAAAAATGAACACATTCCAAATGATATTAGTTATTCATGTTGAATTTACATATGTTGCCCTGGAACTAATGCTGCAGTTGAAAAAGTTTATTTCATTGGTAATAATATTTGGTAGTAATAGTAATAATATGACAAAAACAGTTTTGGAGCTTTATGCCTCGTAAGCTTATAGCTCGCATTGAGTAAGATTGAGTTTTTTCACAAAACTAGTCAAAAATTTAGAACACCAATTTTAACAATGGAAAGACATCCGCACCTGATATTTGGGCTACTGAGAAATCAAGATTGAATGTAGATACTTTAGTTGCAGCACTTTAAGTGTAAAGTTCAAAATGAAAAATATTTCTTGCCCTGATATTTCCCGTATTTTGTTGGAAAGTGATGTATTGACAAAAAATATTCATTCAATGTAAAAATATTCCTTTAATTAAATTATTAAAGGGATGTAAGCATAAATTGTAAACACACTGCTGGCCACCCAAATTTCAACACCAAAAAAGACAAAAGGTATCTAAGCAAAATTTATTTTGTAGATAATATGCTGACCAAGTATCAAATGATTAAATTTATAGACTTCTGTGAAGAGTGGTTCCAGCCAAAATCAGTAGCCAGAGAAGCCGGCATTGTTGGAGATCACCGCTACCACACACATCGGCATTGATTGAAAGGCTTTGATGTATTCTTGGGGCACAGCAGACCAGTTCCACGCGTTGCTAAAGTTGATCTGGTGTAGCAGCTGAGGATGCAATCTGGGTCAATCTTTGAGCAACCATGGACCACATGTTTACTATTGGTGAAAGATCCGGAGAACGAGTCGTCTAGAGAAGCAATTCAATCTGGCGATTGACAAAGAAACATAGACAGTGCGTGTGGTAGTGCATTATCCTGTTGAAATATTTCTGTGGACATCTGAAGGTTAGGAAGAGCAACTGGCTCCAACATCTTGGAGATGCAGCTCCGGTTGTTTAAAGTACCAGCAATGCATACTAGAGGAGTGCCAGATTCAATAGTAGATCCTGTAGTGATAAGAAGGAAGATTATTTATTCATCCTCAAAACCTAATTTTAGAAGATAATCATAATGACCTATAATCGGAAGATTCATTGAAAATAAGATTTAAAGACATCGCTTTACACAAATTCCGGGTTTTTTTCGAAAGCATGCAGCTAACAATTCATAAGAAAGTAATATATTGCTATGGTGTTATGGCGTTTCATTTAATCTGTGCAGCTAATTTATGACACATTATTTTAGCAGCCAAGACATAAAATAAAATTACACGAAATTTTTATAAACGCTTACACACACTTCAAGCATTCTCAACAATCCCTACAATCCTCTTTGGAAAAATCGAATAGAGACAAACAGACAACGTTTCTACCTTTTTTTTTTTTTTTTTTTTCGCAGAGCCAACTTGCGATCATCAGAATAATTACACTGCTATTGTTCGTTTGTGACATTAAATATGAGAGAACAATTTTTTATTTGCATATTAATTATTAAAAAGAAATCGTCTCTTTTTTGTGGAAAATGAAATCTACGTGTGCATATCAAAGATTAAATTCCGAACTCAACCTTCATGTTCCAAAGAAACAGGTTCAGATTTGTTACTAATGATTGTTTTAAATTTCCAAACTAAAAAAATCACTTTTTAAACACCACTAATAAAATCTATAATTAGAAATTTGCATATATTTATAACATATTTTTTATTTTTTAAATAAAGAACTGGAAAAATAATCATTTATTTTGTTAACGACCACCTATAAAAATGGAAGAATAAAAGTATTATTATATACATGTTGAGAGATTTTCCAGATTTGAACTTAGTGACTGACGATTTACAAAGAGGGAAAATGTCAGCAATTTCAAAACTTTTTTTTTCTCTTTTCTTGTTTAAACCTTTTCATTTAATGGTCAGATTGCTTTCTTTAATTTTAATGGTTATGGTTCGAACCATAGCTGTGTTACCAGAAATAAATGGCTATTTTCTGTATACTGCTTGCATATTTGTTGGAATACGTAAATGGGGAATTTTTATGTTCCTTTTCTTGTGGCACGTGAATGTAGTCAAATATTTAGGAAAAAGTTCGATCCAAATTCTTCAAAAAGGTTCTTTAATGATAATACGTTATACTTTGTGTAAAAGCCTAACAACAGTTTTGAGCAGTTTGCTATCCATAATACGATGTCAGAGTTTTTGATATTGACTTCTTTTATTTGAAATCAATGATTAACTACTCTCTAAACGAGAGCGATGAAAAGAACATGCAATTATAATTACTTAATACTGAAGTTCCAATAATATAACTACATTTTTTTTTAATTAATGTAAAAAAGTAGAATTGTTTCTTATCATATCTTTGTTTAAACCTACTTTGATATTCAAGAACATTAACAATTACATCATCCGATGTTAAAAGACAATTTACAATATAAATTACAATATTTATACAGCGGTTAGAATGTTAAAACTCATTGAAATTGTAATTACAATTACAATTACAATTTACAATATTAAAATTTATTGAAATTGAAAAAGATATGATTCAACACAAAAAAGTCTAACTAACCTTACAATGGGATCAACTAAGATTAAAATCGTCACCAATCTAATATCGACTTAGTTTTTTTTAATTGAAGCATACAAATTAACGGAATTAGAAAAATTAGTTCTTCATAATGAATATAAAATTGCAAATGACTGCTATGTCTTAAAGGGGTTTTTTAACGTTATAAAAATATTTTTAAAAAAATTTTTTATGAATAGATAATTAAAAGAAATTAAGTAAACATATTTCCTTATTTATCATAGCCGAGTATATTTAAAAATACAAAGGCATTCATTTTTAAATTTGTATTTCAAAATAAATGTATGTTTAATAGTAATTATATTTAGACATATAACTAATATATTATAACATAGTGTGTAACCTAAAAGCAAAATATTATTATATGACATTAATATCCACAGCGTATTTCATTTTCTAAGAATGTTTTTCAAAGATTAGTGTGCGATGTTTTGGTATAGCAAAAAGGAAACATGGAGAACTCTTGAGCATCTTCTCTCCATCGGAAGGCAGTCAGTTCGAATCCCGGCGTAACAGAAGATCCATCGAGTTCGCTAATGGTGGTTGGAGCGCGTTAAAACTGTGCGTGGTCGCAATGTCCTCCACGATAGTGAAATGATACCTCTGGGAGTGGCAGGCAAAGTATTGGTTGTCTTCTGCTTTGTCCTTGCTTCAAAATCACGAAGATTCCACCCGGTTGCTTCAACCTTACCAATAGACACCAACTCAGGACTAGGTACAGCGAAGCATGCTGATGCAACAACTCATTACCTATATCTCTTTATCCAATATCCATTTATGATAATGAATTCTTACTTTTTGTTCGCATATTGAAGAAAGCCACATAAAGGTTTTATGTAGCTGCGGTCAGGAGCTGACTTAGCCTTATTAAGGCACAGAATAAAAAAAACCTATTTGGAGGCTGATTTCTACTTAACAATAGCAAACTTTCTATTCGATTTAGCAAACGATTATATTTTTGATTGGCAAAGTAAAATTAACTTTCCCTTTAATTTGGGGGCTCTTCTGATATATTTGGATCCCCGGAGCATTTGCCTCGTATAATCCTACTTTAATCAGGCTCTGGCTGCGATTGCTGTATACGTTTGCATTTGAACTAATATTAGCAAATAAATGCAATCTCGCGTCTTTATTCCATCTACTTGGCTAAAAAATTAAATTCAGTACATACACAAGCAACAAGATTGCTAGGTTTGCAATTATATTAAATTTCAGATCATTAAAATTTCATATCATGAGGAGAAATTTTTTTTTTCAATATAAGAAGAAGATGAGTGCTTAATTAGGCCCGAATTTGTAACTTCTTTAAACCATTGAACAATCTAAAAGTCTTAGCTTGCTTTATTTTAATATTCTTGATAATGACTTAATCGTGACTGTTAATATTTATACAGCGGTTAGAATGTTCTAATTAAGAAAATCGAATGCATATACGTAATCATGATTGCTAACTAGCGGCATCTGCCTGAAATTTTATTAGATGAAATGTAGATAAATATTTTAATGTTGTGTTTAAAAATACATGCTTAATTAAATGCACAATTTTCTGTTAATTTTATTCCTTTGACATATGTATTATTAATAGCTTAAAAATTATAATAAGAAAATAATGCTAAGGTAGTAAAGTATATAATTAACTATCACATTTTTTTAAATTTAATGTAAGTGAAATCGCAGTTAGAAGGAGCAATTTCATGTCAAAATTTGACAACTTAAAAATTGGTTCACTGATTTAATAATTTTATTATTTGTATCTCTAAAATATCTCTAAAATAAATTTGTATCTCTAAAATAAATTTGTATCTCTAAAAAATTTGGATATATAATTTTCTCGTGAAACTTTTTTGTCTTTTATGCTCAATTAGTTTTCTATTTCTTATCGGATTAAACATTTCTTGCCTTTGTTAGTGCAACTTGTAAAACTTTAAAAGCAATGTCTTCTTGAATTGCAATATTTATTCCATTTTTTATCATTGACTAGAATGTAGTTCAATAGATCACCAATTCATCATTTATATTCCCGTACTATTTATAACTGTTTAAATGATATTTTTTAATGTAATTAGAATATTTATAAGCAATTATTTCTTGCGCATTAAAACACTGTGGGCAGTTATAAATTTTGCCACAAATATTACTATTAAATTACATTTTAGATATCAAAAGGTTGACACTACCGATTTAAAAAAAAAAAAAAAACCATAAAAAGATATAAACCAGTCAAACTTTAATGGAATAGATATGACCTATGGTTCATTCAGACAAATTTATTCTTAATAAAGAGGAAGTTAAAGGTACCTCATATTCATTAAAAATAATTTAATATAGTGAAAATTATGTAAATTTTCCTCTGAAATATAAAAGCAAACTGAGAGAATGTTTATAAAATCAAATTTTCACTCAAAGCAAGACCTCCTAGACACCTGATTTCTAGAAACCCTTGCTCAAAATAACTCTAGAGAAGTGTGAAAGTGGAGTACTTGCAATAAAATTCTTCCAAATAATAAAAATAAATAATATTAATTTTGGTTATCAGGAATATTAATTCCAGCACGGTAGACCGCAGAGCAGAGATAATCAAAACAAAATTACATTACTGTAGATGTTTTCTCTTTGACGCATTATATTCAATTGTTTGCATAAAAAATTTGTTTCAAAAGAACAATGAATTCACTGAAAGTCACTGTACTGTTTGGTACACAAACAGGAAATTCAGAGGATGTGGCCGAACGCATTGCCAGAGTACTTACAAGAATGCGGCTAAAATCAGATGTTCAGAATATTGAGAATTATCCTATTACAAAATTGTTGGATGAAGAAGTAATTATTTTTGTGTGTTCCACCACTGGTAATGGGGAATTTCCCGATAGTATGAGGACATTTTGGAGATTTCTTTTACGTAAAAATCTTCCCAGTAATTCATTGAATGCTTTGAATTTTTGCATTTTTGGATTAGGAGACTCATCATACGACAAATTTAATATAGTTGCTAAAAAATTAAACAAGCGTTTACTGCAGTTAGGTGCAACAGAATTATTACCTCTCACCCTTGCAGATGATCAACATGAATTAGGATATGATGCAGCACTTGATCCTTGGTTGTTGAAATTGAAAAGTACTTTGTCCTCCTTTTATGATATAACTGTAACTTATATTGAAGAGGATGAACTACTTCCTCCTAAATTTTTAGTTAAATATTTATCCGATGTTGAAGCTGAAAATAATTATTACTGTATGCCTATCAAACAGCAATATGAAATTGCCTCATTAAAATCAACTAAAAGAGAGACTTCAGTGGATCATTTTCAAGATGTTTATTTAATTAAGTTTAGTATTGATTCATCAATAACTTATGATCCTGGAGACGTTGCTGTTGTGTGGCCAGAAAATCCCCCAGAAGAAGTTGAGGAATTTTTGTCCCTTTTAAAAGTGCCATTAGATACAAAATTTATCCTAATTCCTCAAGATCCATTGCTATCTCTTCCAAAAATATCTCCTTATCCTTGCACTGTAAGGGAATGTGTTACTAAATATTTTGATATAATGAGCATTCCTAGAAGATCGTTTTTTGAATTTTTTCATTATTTTAGTCAGGATGAAACTGAGAAAGAAAAACTTTTGGAATTTACTACTCCCGAGGGACAGGAAGAACTTTTTTCCTATTGTAATAGACCAAGGCGTACCATCCTTGAAGTATTGCTTGACTTTCCACATACAACTCCCTATGTACCATTTGAATTCCTTTTTGATATGATTCCTGCAATACGGCCTAGATCATACTCAATTGCTTCTTCTGTTGTTGCTCATCCTTGTGAATTTCATTTATTGGTTGCACTGGTAAAGTACAGAACTCGTTTGCAAAAACCCCGGAAAGGACTTTGTTCCACTTGGTTAGCTAATCTCAAAGAAGGAACTAAAATTCCCTTTTACACAAAAAAAGGTTCAATTACATTACCTAAATTTGATAATCCAATTATAATGATTGGACCTGGTACTGGTTGTGCACCTTTTCGGTCATTTGTTGAATACCGAGCTACTAAACAAATTGGAGGCAATTATCTCTTTTTTGGTTGTCGATACAAATCTAAGGATTTTCTCTGCTCTGAAACTTGGCAAGATTTATCAAAGAAAAACATGCTTATATTATTCACAGCCTTTTCTCGTGATCAAGAAGATAAGATCTATGTTCAACATAGAGTGGCTGAAAATAGTAATTTGATCTGGGATCTAGTTCATAATCAAGAAGCTTATATATATATTGCTGGTAATGCAAAACAAATGCCTCAAGGTGTTAAAGAGGCCTTTCTTAAAATTTTTGAGGAGCATGAATTAGATCATGAGAAGAGCTTGAAATATTTGCTGAATTTAGAAAATGCAAAACGATACCAAGTTGAAACATGGGCTTAAAGAATTGAAATTCAGTTTAAATTATTTCAAAATATATACTACCATGCTGAGTAGTGTTGTTGTAGATAGTTGTTTAGCATTAAGTAAATAAAAGAAATTTCATTTGATCAAAAAATTTATAACATTGTTTTTAACTTTAATATAATTTTTTTCTATGTTTTTTAATTTATATATTTAATGACATGAACATTACTTTAAAAATAATACTTGGTATTCTTTATTTTCTACAAAAATATCTAAATTCCTTTAATTGTAACAAATCATTTCCAAAATGCTAGAAAAGTTTCTTTTGTTTATTGCATTTAGCAATGTTAATAACTTTTATCTATTAATGTATTTAATAGTGTAAGAAAAGTTTATTTAATTTAAATAATAGAACTCATTTAAGTTAAACTATCCAGAAAGTTAAATGATCAGCAATTTAACTACTCTCAAAAAGCATATTAAAATATGTTTTTAGAATTTATTTTTGACTTTTATAATTTCTAATCTTAAGCTAGTATTTAGATTATTTTTCAATCACTTTTAAATTATTTTTTCAAATTTAGGTTATTTTTCAAAGATGTAATTATTACTCGTGCAATAAATAAGTGTTTATTTTAGTGAAGCAAAATGTATTTTCAAATTAAAAATCTGAATATTTTACAAACTTTTCAATGCAAATAAATTTAATTGCACTTATTTATATATATGTATATAATATTTAATTTTCTAATTAATTGTAAAACACAAAAATATCAAAAACTATATTAACAGAAATTTATGTAATGTTGGTGAAAATTTAAAAAATCATTTGTTTAAAATTTTGTACCTTATAATAAATTAATTTTTTTATATATTCAGGTAAAATCAACTGTAAGCTTAAATTATATACATATGTGTGTGTGCCAATGTGTATATATATATATTGTTATTAGTTCTCTATTTTTGTTATCAACAATATATATATATATATTAGTCAAATATTTACAGTGATTTACATAGTGTTTTTATAATTCACAAAGTGGTAAAATATTTTAACAATACATTTTTTGATGTTATTAATTAATACTTTTAAGGGCTTATGCTACACTCATTCATTGCAATAGAAGATTTTCAGTGATATTAACAATTCTTGAGCAAAGGAGAAAAACATCATTCTGCCTGCTGCTGCTGTAGTGTAAAGCTTGAAACTTCTCTGAAATATTTCACTTGCAGCACATGACAGCTTACTCTCTATGAAAAATTCTTGTGAAAGTCAAGACATAATGGGCATGGGTATTGATATTTTTACAATAACAAGATTAAGAGATTGCCTTGTAAATTTATGAAGATTAGGAATGACAGTTTTTGTTAATATTTATCAAATCACTTTTTAATGTAGTTCAAAAACATTTTAGGAAAATAAGACTAAAAATTTGCTCCTGAAAGTAAATAAAAAAAAGAGAAAAATTCAAAAATCGACTGTTAAAAAAAGGAGAAACATAATGTCACTTGAAACCATAATTTCTAAAAAAATTGAAAGAAATAGGAAAAAATTATTTGTAAAGATATTACAATGCATTTGTTACCATCTGTAATCTATACCTTTCATCTTAAATCCATAATAAAACAGAGTAGCATATTTTAAGTTTTGTTTCTAATTTCATGAAAGAAAATGAAAGTTAAATAAAAATTTTAAGTATTATAGTTCCTTAGTTGTTTCTTTGAAAACAATATTTACAATATTGAAAATAAAATTAAAAAAGATCTAAGTACAGTTAAACTTTATTTTGAAGAGAGTTGATTTATTTCATGAAAATTATAAATATAACAATTCAATAAAATGATACATTCAAAAATATTACAATTAAAGTGCTTTTTCATTAAAGATATGCCACTTATTTCTGGTGTCATATTTGTGCAATTAAAAGAATTATATACATATATATAAACTATACAAAAACAGCAGACATAAATAGTTTTATTTAAAAAATATTTCTGCATTTTCAATACAAAACATATAAATACAAATACAGGTAAAATATAACAATAAAATAGAAGGATATTATTTATATTGGTTGCATATAATGCTTTGTAAACTGTATATATAAGAATCTATATATCTGGCTATGTCTCAAAGTTTTATTTTGAATTACCACTCTCATTTTACACTAAAAATTGGATGTGACTTCCCATGTCCTGATTAACTAAATTATATAAAATTTACATTGATAACATAATTATTCAAACTTTGGGTGAATCATTCCTCTTTTATGCATAAATGAAATCACAGCCTCATATCTTAGTAAATCACGAATTTAAATTTCACTACTGTATGATGTAAAACAGTAAATATTATAGAGATGAAATTATGATTATATAAAATATGGTTGGAGGACCTACTTTTGTGGATTAAAATCAAATTTACAGTTCCTGTAATTAAAAAAATAACCCAAATAAAAGGCATGTCAAATGGCATACCTTTAATGGAAAAGTGTAAGCCTAGTTTAATAAAAATTGAAAGAAAGAAGATTAAAACTGGTATTTAATGATAAGACTTCAATCTGACTTATTAAGAAAAAGAAAATATATTTGTGAGTACATCATGAAAACATGTTCAATTGTTCATAGACTCAATTCTAAGTTTCCTTACAAGAAAATATACTACTATAGTATCAATGATATAATATAATTAATAATTTTATTGCTATCATAATAAATGGTCAAAATAAAACTTTTGATATTAAATATACTACCTTTAAACAAAATTTAATATACATTAATTAAAATTTATTCCAAAAGAAGAAAATTTTATTACATTATATGATTATCTTAAAAGACCAATATGTAAATCTTTAATTATATTTTTGGATTTTTAGCATTTACACTCCAAAAACTAAAACAAATTTTTGAGAAAAAATGTTGACTGCAGAATGTTGTATGTGTCTGTTTAATAAAGTTTTGAAGTTAAAATGCAAAATTAAATCCTTACTGATCCCTGAATCATTAACAAAGTACTACTAACAAAATAGAATGTCTGCTATGAATAATGTCATTTGATATATATTAGAATTGATCAATTTTATTTCTGTAATTGAACGTTTCATTTAAATAAGTATTGCTAGTTAATATATATATATATGCATGTTTAATATTTATATGAACACAACACATAATATTGTGCCCTCTTAAAACCTTTTTAAGATGATAAACTTCTGTTGATATTGATAAATGTGTTGAATGTACTGTTTGGAATAATATCTTAGCTGGGAAATAAATTGCAAGAGTCTGTAGACATTGATATAGAAGATATCCAAGTGAATACCATATAAAATAAGTACTTTGTTATATTTATTTTTTTAAAAAAAAATCCATATATTAACGTTAGATTTGTTTTAAATGATGTAGTAGTATTTCCTTTTTGAAGCATACTCCAAGATTGTTGGACCCGGTCTTGATTCGAGCAGGGATGTTTCTTTTCCTTTCTTCTTAGATGATGAATGCATGTGGCCCACTCTATAAATGGGTTTGTGATGGTACGGCGTGGGTAATGCTACCATCACAAACCCATTATAACATTACTTCATGTCATTTTTATCAAACTATATTAAGTGCTATTTTTCCACAGAATCTGAAACATACTAAGTTACAAGCAACATTATGTTTAACTAACAAAGTTAATGAAAAACTGCCTAAAAGTTATTGTGGTGGTGTTCCTGGCCCTTGTGTTGGTAAAAAAGTTAAAACTCCCTCGTGTTCTTCTATTGTAATGTGTCGAAATCTTACTGAAATATTGGACTGCAAGCAAATTTTAAAAATTAATGAATCCTGAAATTGTTACAGGTAATTAGATTTCATTAATTTCATATATTAGATTTCATTTTGTAGTTGTTTATATCCATTCACATTTAAAAATTCAGTGTCAGCTAATTAGGAAACTTTCTACATTTCAAAGAATAATTCTTAAAATTTAGTTGCAGTTTAAAATGTTAATTTTAAACTGCAGTTCATTAAGTTTTAAATTAGTTTACCTTTCACTTATCATTAGAAATATCTTTTTCTTGCTGTAAAATGCAATTAATTTTCGAAAATGTACTTCTAATTTTAATGATTCTGTTCATCCTTATGTATTGTTATTGTTTTATTTAATTTTTTTATTTTGAGAGATGTCATTTTGCAAATTCAAATATTTAAAATAATATACAGAATGCAAATTTAAAAATTTGAAATTTTCAATAATTTATTACAAATTGTAAGAAAATAATCTTTTTAGATTTTATTGCTTATAACCTTAAATATGATGAGTTTTTTTTAATTTTTAAGATTTCCAGTTCCAATATTCTACACTTCATTATTTTTGAAATATTTTTTATAGTATTAATACTTTGTAAATAATAACTTTATATAATAACTTTAATATATTAGTGCTTTGAATCATAAAGCTTGAATTAAACTTTAAAAAATTCATTGTTTATATTAATACATTTTATTTTACAGACACCTATGTGACTTATGTTACATACTCTTCCGAGGTAACAGTTAATTATTGTTTAAATTTACTGTGCATTTGAAAAAATTTTAAAAAAATTAATATCATAAAAATATATATAACAGAATTATGTAGGAGGCATTCAAAGCAATTTTATCAAATTTATAATGTTAAGAAAATTTCTGTAAAGGGTTAGAAGAAGTTATGCAGGAATTCGTTTCTACTGTATCCACAGAGTCTGATTAGGAGAACTTTTCGCTTTTATCCTAAGTTTCGTTTTTTGAACCAAAAGATTCTGAGTTCCATCACAGAGGATTTGACTTTAACAGAAAGATTTGTTTTTTCCTGAATTTATCAAGATAATTATTGCACAAAATTTGGAATTGATTTACAGAAACCAGTCCGTTAGCATAAACTAGTCCAGTTCATTGATTTGAAGAAGCCAGTCCATAAAATTCTATTGCGGGAAGTACCTTTCGAATAATCGTTATTGTAGATTTTGACACTTGTTTGAACAGGGACATGGTCACTACATAAACTGTCTGAGAAAATACAAAAAGTAAAAATATCAGGAGATAGAAAGTTATAATCGATAAGGGATGCTCTGTGGTGGTGTCCGAAATGAGTAGGCTGAGAGGTATTTAAAAAACAAATGTTGCTATCCAGTATCCAATCGAGGAATTCTGAAGATTCAGGAGAGTTTGAATATTTACCAAGCGCCGAACCTCGTATATTAAAGTCTCCAATTATTATGAAGGGAGAATCAATATTTGATAAGACGCTATGAAATCAAGAACTTGAAAATTTACAGGGGGGGTAACGTATACATTTACTAAAGTGAGATAAGATTTGTGGATATAGTAATTTTTATAGCTAAAATTTTTCTGTATCATTATCTTCTGAACGGAATATATTTAATACTTGCAAAGGTAGAGAATTATCAACAGCAAAAAGAAGACCTCCAACTCGGTCATCTTGCTTATCTAATCGAATTATTGTTTTATTACAACATTGAAATAAGTCGGAACTTATAAGAAATGTTTCTTGAATTACTAGGACATGGGAAGATTGAAAGTATGCAAGTTTTACATACGGGGACTTGGATGGAATGCTTCTTGCATTCCAAGAAATTAAATTGAATATTAAATAATGAAAAAATCCTGAACAGGTACTAAAAATCAAAAAAATTCGCTTGTAATAAAAGAATTTTTTAAAAAATTGATGAATATTTTTTACATCTTTCTGACTCAACTCTTTTTTCAATGTTAGGTTCCGCATATTTGATATTTGGTTTAGGAGATTTCATTAGGTTGTTCGGCAGATATAATTTGCTGATTCGCAGAATTATTTAAATTTATCTTTCTTGACTGGATAGATCTTGCACGACTCTTTCTTGGAGGAGATCTAGAAATTGATCTAACTGGATTCGAACATGTTCACATGCTATCTTTCATGAATGTCATTTGTTGAACCATTTGATCTGGTCAAAACTGTATCGCAAGTAATTTTGCTTCAAATATAGAAGCTATCTCAGTCACTGTTTTTGTTTACCAATATCAGTTATTTTAATTTGATTTGGCAAGAAAGGAAGGTTATACTGGAGAAACTAGTTTTTAAAGATTTATTATAACGTCTTCTCGCCTCGATAAATGGAAAATGGTTCATGCTTTTAAAATGTAAGAATTTTTTCCTCAAGCCGCGTAGGGCAGGAAATGTCATTAGCTGCATGATTTCCCTGACAGTTTAAACATTTAGGTGTTTCATTAACACAGGGACAGTCTTTATGAAATGTTCCACAGTTTTTACATCCTCAACCGATACAACTGTTCCAAGCAATGGACAAAATAAAAACGACTTTAATGAATTATTCACACTCTTAAGAGAAATAAGAGAAGTATTTAATGGAATTAATATTCCCGAAGCCATCAAACGAATTCAGTCTAAAACTGACCCAATGGATTAAATGTTAGTCCTCATGGACATGTTTAAGCAAATAAGTAACACCTGTTAATGTGTGCCACACAACGGAGATTTCTAGTTTTATCATGGAATTCCTGTGGTATTAGAAATAAAATGGTCGAATTTCGTGACTTTGTCAATGAGCATAATTCAGATATAATCTTAATTCAAGAATCATTCCTAACAAATGTAAATAGTTATATCCTAGGATATGCATGCTATAGAAATGATCGCCCAAGAAATACCACACTAGAAGGGGGTGGGACAGTTATTTTTGTCAAGAGTAGTCTCCCACACTACCAAAACATAACACACAAATTAATTACAATAGAGGCAACTTTGGTCACATTGGCCTTGCCAAACCTACCCCATATTACATTCTGCTCCACATATATTAAATCTAGACCACAATATCAATACATAAACATGGATCTTGAAGCAATGTCTACAACAAACTATGATATTTTAATATTTGGAGATCTTAATGCTAAGCACACTGCATGGAACTGTAGGTCACACAACAAAACAGGTCAAATAATTAAAAAATTCGCTGGTATAGCCGAACTAAAATCCATGCACCTGACACACCCACACATTTTAGTGCTAATTCAGCAACAACAATTAATATTGCACTCATCAGAGAAATTAATTATAACACTAAAATTTATACAATCACGGAACTCAGTTTGGATCACAATCCAGTCATGGTGGAGTTTGATTTTAATATTCGTTTGATTAATACTTCCACACTTAATAACAAGGATTGAATCAAATACAACCAAATTTTAAATAATAACCCGTTTAATATAATTCATGCGAACACAGGAGATGAAATTGAAAACGAGACGATTCGCTTGGAGGCGGAACTGCTTGCAGCGCACCGTGAATCATTAAAACCTCACTCCTCCCATCCCACTCACCTCCTACCTCGCTACCTCAGAATTTTGAAAGCAAATAGAAACAAACTCAGGAAACTATATCAAGTTAGCAGAGACCCCCAAATAAAAAAATCAATATAATAAAGCGAATAATGAATTTAGAGCTAAGATAAGTTCATTCAATTCACAGAAATGGAGAGAAAAATTAGAATCATTAAATACGCACGGCCGATCCATTTGGAAGGCCGTCAGTACGTTCAAGAAGAAACCACAGTATTTTCCGCCCATTCAAGGCCAAAATACAATTGCATACACAGATAAACAAAAAACAGAAGCAATTGCTGACGTTTTTGAAACACAATTCACCACTAATGACCTACACGACACCAGAACCGAAGATCTGGTTGCCAGCAACATACTCAGATTTCTCTCCAGACCACACGCACAAGTCATACAAAGCACCACCCCTTTGGAAGTAATGGCAATAATCAAGAAATTAAAGGATAATAAATCCCCAGAAATTGAAGGAATAACAAACAAAATGCTAAAGAAAATTCCAATCAAAACATTATTCAAAGTTACGATGCTTATTAACAAAATATTAAGAAAAACGTATTTTCCTCAAAAATGGAAAATTGCAGTAATAGTACCAATATTAAAACCAAAACAAGACAATTACTTTCCTTCAAGCAATAGACCCATTAGTCTACTGCCGTCTCTAAGCAAAATAACCGAAGCAATTATTCTAAATAGACTAGATGAATTTTTAGAAAACAATAGTATTTTTATCCCTGAACAACACGGGTTCAGACGGGTTCAGAAAATCACATTCAACAACGCATAACTTACGAGAGTAGGGAAAATCATCACCCAGGGATTCCAACATAAAAAAGTACAGGAGCAGTTTCTCTTGATATCACCAAAGCTTTTGATCGAGTTTGGATTGGTGGACTTGTACACAAACTCATTAATATTAGTCTACCCGACCCAATTATTAAAATACTAATTTCATATCTTTTGGGACGAAACTTCCAGGTTCGCATTGATACTACATACTCAACACATAGACAAATCTTAGCTGGCGTGCCACAAGGGTCCAAATTGGGACCAAGACTCTTTCTTATCTATGTGAACGACATTCCAACATCAACACTAACTTCCCTGCACCTTTTTGCAGACGACACATTTATACTAGCACAAGGTGGGAAAACATCATACATCACAGAATCACTTCACAAACATTTAGAACAGATTGAGCTCTGATTTGTTAAATGGAAAATTCTTATTAATGTAAATAAAATTGTATCCATAATTTTTAACAAAAAAGACTACTTTCACCCAGTGTAATTAAGATCAATAACGAAATTATACCATGGTCACAAACCTGTAAATACTTGGGAGTAACTTTTGACAGAAAATTAACATGGCACCCCCATCTGATCCAAATTATTAACAAATTTAAACGGCAAACAGCTGCATTATACCTACTTTTCAACTGGAATTCAAAATTTTCCATGGAAAATAAAGTGCTCATTTATAAAGCATATCTTCGATCACTTATTTCCTATGCCTGCCCTATCTGGGGTTACACCCATGATAGTAAAATTAAAAAACTGAAAACTCTCCAAAATAAAGCCCTCAGATGGGCAGTTAAGGCCCCTTGGTTCATTAAAAATAAAAAAAAAATAGGACAAGAATTAAAAATCTCTACCCTGAGAGAATTCTTCGCAAAAATAATGTATAACGTGATTAAAAATATTGATAAAACTAATAACGAAACAATAATTAGCCTTCCGTCCTATAAAAACCTAAGTACCCATAATAGATTGCGTTCACGCTCATTGCTCAGATATTGCCCAAAGTTTCCTCACCAACCACCATGAAATAAACTGTAAATAAAAAAAAAAATTCTTTGATAACTACTTCTTTGTATGGAAAAAAAAGAGACTACTAAAAAAATAAAAGGATTTTTTTGTTACATCTCATTCTATATGTGGAAAAAAAAACTATTTAAAATAAAAATGATGATGAAAAATTCATATATCAGTGTGCATACTAAATGTATATAAAAACAGATTTTTTTTAAATATACATGTATATGTAAATACATAAAATATAAAAAAAAAGATAAAGATAGATATATTGTATTACAGACCAATTTATACCTTGTAAATATTATAGCGTGTATAAATTCTTGTAAATATCTTTACCTGTTCTTATGTAAATATTCTTATTTCTCTCAATTTATTTCTTAACTATTTTCTTTATTATTCTATTACTTTCATTTAATTTAAATATATATTTTTCTCATAAATAATAAATTGATCAACAATAGCTTCTTAAATTCTGAAATAAATTTTATGAAATAACCATATTCCCGTCCATTAAAATTTCAAACTCATTTTAAGCCAATCAGATTCCAGTTATAGCTCATCATCCAAGAACCAGCTATCTAATGAGGGTAGAGGATTGCCAGATTCAGAGACCCTGAAAACTGCCAGCCGGCAAACACTTCAGTTTCTACATAGGAAGACGTCTTATTTGTATTTTTTCCTAGGGTGCAGCATTGTACGCAGGGTCTCACCCTATGTGCAATGCTGCACCTTTGCATTTATAGCATTTTCTGCATTAACGAACGTTATCAATAAAAGGAGAAATTGGAATGATGGAATAGAATAAGTTAATAATTTGAGGTAGATAATGTCCAATGAGGCTGACCAAAATGTTTTTGCTGAGTTCTTCAGAATTCTTTTTTGCGAATCTTTCAAAGCTTAATATCGTTAAGACATTTTGTGCCATTTCTTCAGCAACCAGATATAAAAGTGGTTCTACATTTATTTATTTTATAAGAAATCTTAAAAAGATTTAGATTGAAACATGGTGTTAACATGTACTCCAAGAATGTTATCTTGCTTGTTTCTACAGCTGTATCTGGGCAATTTGTCTCGAATAGAAGCTTACCTTGACGGGTGTGTTGAATTTGTATTATTTTCTTGTAACTTTTTGCAAGTTAAATTATTTCTTGTTTTAAATTGTAAGGCTTTTTTGGAATAGATGCAGTACCATCAGTGGGAGATAGGAAAATAAAGAACTAAGTAATACAATTTTTCGTAGCTAACTGGATTAGTTGTGGAATAGAATCTTCGAAAGTCGATAATATTGGAGTGTTTATTTTTAGAATGCGCAAATCGCATTCCGTATACATCATTTCAGTCTCTGCTTCCGTCATTTTGAATCCCTAATAAAAAAATAAACAACATTAATTTTTTTTTTTAAAAAAAAGTAAATAAAAAAATTTAAATAATAAAAATAAAAGAACAAAAATACTCAATCTTAGTCAATCAAACACTAAGTCAAATTCAGACGGTAATTTTAGCATGTAAAAGGAGAAAACTATTAAAGAAAACATTAAATAATGATAAAATAATCAGAGTTCAAAATGTATGTATTTCGCACCGCCATTTTTCAAAGAAAACTATATTACTTTACTACAGTGAAATTACGCTTACGATTAGCAGTGGAAAAAATGGTTTCTGTTAATACTTCTAAATATAGAACTTGAAACTTTCTTTTAAAAACTATTTTTCATGGGGAAATAAAGATATATATTTTTTATTCAAACTTTTAATAATGACTGTATTAATAAAAAAGACTTTTTTTAACGATAAATCTGAAGTATTTTGTTTCAATAACAAATTTCTTCCATTGTAACTGCAACTGTTACTGTTATCTTAGTTTTGTTTTGCTTTTCGTCTGTTTTCCTTTTGTGTTTCTTAAAATCAATTTACTCTTGTCGACAAAAATACCCAAACCTGTTATGAATGGCCCTACCATATTTATAAATATGCTTTTCTCCTGTTTATTTTTAAAAGGGTTCACTTGATATTTAAGTACAATCGTTGAGTTTTTCCGCATTTTGGTGCATTCAATTCGTGGCTTGCGACTTCTGTTATTAGAAGCAAGGCGATTTTTCATTGTTCATGCTATGTATTTCTTGTAAGATCAACAGTTATTAAAACTTAATTATTTATAGCTTCTCTATGGGGAATTGTTTTGGACGTTGTATGAAGAAAAACATTAGGTAAAATCCTAACCCATCTTTGTTTTCTATATACTTATTTTTAATTTTAATCAAGTTATGTGAATACGAAAATATTATTTTTTCATAAAGATATAGCCTTTTCCGTTTTTTACAATATTATGTTGATTTCATATGTGAATAATTTTACTTATATTATGCTTTCTAATATTTGTCAATCTAACAGTTTTGGACTTTTCAAAACACATTGAATGTTTTGAAAAAGGAATAAGAATTTTGCTGCTCGCTCAATCATTTTTTATATAAAAAAATTTATCAATGTCCCTCACATAAATTTGTTCAAAAAAAGAATTTTTTTTTGTTATACCCAATTTGTTTAAACATGAAAGAAAATGGAATTTTAATGCTAATTTTACTTTTCAAGTTTTTCATAGCATCAAATCTTGATTAAATTTGCTTATGTCAATTCTTTTTTATTTATTTGCTTGAATTAGTATTTCAAATAATAAAGTTTGAAATAGTTGCTTGAAAAATCAAAATCTTTCTTTGTTTTCATTAGATTCAATATAATTCCTTTGCAAATGTTTTAACTTCAGTATTGATTTATTGAAAGATTCCTTTCAAATTTTGTATTAGTGTATCAGAATATTTTTTAATAGTGCTAAATATATATACATGATATATATTGAGAAGTATCCAATACTAAATTAAATTCACTAGCATTTTTTAGTTTTTTTACTTAATATTTGATTAAAGTATTTTTGTTTTTGCTGTTAAAAAACAAAGTTTATTATGGTCTTTTGAATGTATCATATTTATAATATTTTATGTCATGCTTTCCCCATTCAAAATAAAAATAGTAAAAAGTAAATAATTATGAAATCAACCCCTATCTTTTTTGTTAATTTACAAGGTTTCTCATTTTATAAGTTTGTAAATTTTTTATATTTTGTTCTTGTTTGGTGTGTGTGCAATTATTTGGCAATAATACAGTGGTTAGTTTCTTGTGCATACTGTTGATTTTCACATTTATCTGAATCATATCAAGTTTATAAGTGGAACAAAATGAGATGAATATTTCTGTTTTTGTCATGTTCTTCTTTCAAATTTAATGTTTAGTATTTTAAATCTGTTTTGGTAGTTTATTAGGAGTTCTCTTAATTAATGAAATCATGTTGATTATATTGTATTACCAACTGAAATATATAATTACTTAATATAAAATTAAAGAACTATACTGATTTTGTAGTTAAATTTTGATTTTTAAAATGTGTAATAAATAAATTAAATTATTGTGTGGAGTTTTTGATTTTTTTTTACAATAAAAACTTGATGTATACTATCTACACTAAGATTGTATAAAAGAAATTTTTAATAGCACTGTTATTTGTAAACCATAAGCTGTGCAATATGATTTGTTAATTTTCTGGTGTATATTTTAATATCATGTATTTCAAATGAATATCATGTATTTGGAATCCATTTAACCAAATTTTGATTCATTTTCAAAAAATAACAATTGATCATAGAGCAAAACAAAAGCATCTCTCAGGCTTAATTTCATGTAACATTTAGTAATGTTTATACATGTAACATTATAAGAGAAAATTATACTTATCACCAGATTTTCTCTCAGGAAACTTTAAACAAGCAATTGTCATCAACTTTATGTGATACTAGTTATACATAAGATAGTATGTTGTTACATAAGTCAATTCATCAATTCTGAAATTTTAATTTCCTTATCTATTATTAATAAATTTATGTGAATTTTTTGGAAACAATCAAACTATTTCCTTAATTTACCTTCTCTTTTAAAAGAAAAGTAGGAAATAACAATTATGATTTATATTTATTCAAAACTATTAATCTGATCTCTGGCTTAACTGGTCAATCTGGCAGTTGAATAATTATCCCTATCTTTCAGTTTAATAGTTCATGGATTCAATTCATTTTCTGAAACATTAATGTTTGTGGTGATTCAAAATCCATTTTAAACTGTGGATTAGAATAGAAACCTGGTTTATGTAGCCCTTATATGTGAAAAATAACTGTTGAACAACAAATAAATCAAATCAAGAGCAGAATAATAAGACCATGTAATTTAAAAGAAAGACCTCAGATTTGATCTTGTTTATTGTTAAGCAATTTAAGATGGATGTTGTGTTTCTGCTTTATAAATTCATGTTTATCAGGGTATGTGATTTCTTTCTGAATTTCCTTCCTTTCAATGTATCTGACTGTGGAAATCTTAAAAAATAATACATGTTCTGAAAATTTTGCAATAGCTTTCAGCTGCTAAATTAACCTTGGCATGAGATCAACACAACATCACCATTTACCTTGCTGGATTATTAATTCATTTTAAAAAGAATTAAGTGTATAAGTTTAATCGTGTTCACTGAGAATCAAAAAATGTGTTAAAAAATTTTTAATGAGCTATCTTAAGTTAAATAAATAACATATTTGTTTTCAATAGTTATTTTTGACTATATTCTGCATATGTATTTGTTCTAATTTTATTTTACATGTAATTTTTTTTTAATTTTCATAACTCTTAAAAAATAATTCTTAGTTTTATGATTATTTAAATCTTCTCATTTTAATCTGTTTTCAGGAAACCCAAAAATAGAGGCAAGTTTTTTAAGACTGGTAGCTGTGAAGAGATAATGGTAATAATTGTTTTGAAACCTTGAATGTATTCTGTGTAATTGTTTATGTATATAATAATTTCTAGTATCTTATTTTTCCTATTAAGTGTTTTACTTTAAAAATGCAGAAAATTTTATATCACATTTATACTTATCAATTAGTTTAAATTTTATTTCAGATTATTTATGCAAAAGTCAACTAAGAGTTGTGCAGTATAAAAGATTCAGTTTAAAATATTTTTGCTGGTTCATTTTATTAAGGGTAATTTTTTTCTTTATTTTGTGTGATTATTATTTTTTATTGCTTGTTTTATTATTATTTTTATTTTATCATTTGTTATTTTCATTTTATAAATCTACCATATTTATATTCTGAAAATAGTGAAGAGAATACTAGAATTTTAATTTTTATTAATTTTATTATTTACTTTTTTTATTAAATGAGCAAGAGAGTACTAATGTTATAAATTCTGATTTTCAGTGAATGAGAAAATGATTTTACTTTAACTTTCAACTCTATATTCTCAAGTTATATTTTATTAACTCATTGTATATTTGGAAGTATGTGTGAAGTTATATTTTATTAACTCTTTGTATTGAAACAAAATGGTGCTGAATGAAAAATATTGATGAATTAACTTGCTGATGATATTGTTATCCACATGATGTCATCTTTAAATCAATTGAATATCTTTTATAACATCAGTCACAATCAACATTTTTGTAATCATTTCCCCCCCCCCCAATATTTGAGTTTTGAATGACTTAAATTTGATATGTATATCATGACAATAAGTTTAGAAAGAAACATTTTGGTGTGCAAATTTCTTACATATATTTTAAAACAGACTTAAGGATTTTTAATTCAAAATAATCCAGTTTAGTTAATGGGTTACTAATTAATTTATTATATTTTTTTATGTAAGTTAGTGTTTGCGTTATAAACAATCATTGTAAAAATTTGTCTTCTGCTTTTATATAATTACATTAACATATTAATAAGTTCTTGACTATAAAAGTTTTCTACAAAACCAACATTTACCAATTCTGTTTCATGGTATGAATTCTCTTCACTTATTCATAGCTCTCCTGGTAGAACAAATGTAATTTTTTGCTCTTAAATAATATAACATTTTTTATTAAATAATATAAAATTTATTAAAAATACATGTAAGTTATAAGTTTATGCTTTCCGAACTATGAACTCTCATGTAAGTAAAATGTTAGAAAATTCTACAATTAATTATTTAGTCTTTATAATATGCACTATTTTAAGCTCTTTTTAAGTAAAGGACATACTAATATGGTTCCAGTAACTCTAAATATATATATATATATAATTTACTGACATTTTATAATATATACCTAAATTTTTTCAATGGAATATTCATTCTACAGCCTAATTGGACAGAAAATATGTATAAAGAACATTCTGCTTAATAGTATCAATTATTATCCTTGTTCCTTGATTTATTTGGAAACACACATAATGCTTTGCTGTTTTGGTTATCAAATATTTAAGTCTTGCAATTTGAAATAAAATCAGAGAGGATTATTTTGAAGTAATTACTTTTCATACTTTGACAACGATATCCAAATAGAATGTATAATATATATATACCAGTGAAAAGAATATTAACATCATTAGTTTATTACTCATTCTTTTCTACAAGAGGATTTTCTGGTGATGAAAAATCTTAAATGAAAAATTGTTTCCTGAGTTAATGAATCCACTCAGGCATCAGCTATTACTTTTTTTTCTTACTTTACAGCTTATCTTTTTTTTTTTTTTTTTTTTTTTTTACTTTATTGAAACATAGTGAGTGCATAATTGGTATGAATTGATGGCCATTATAGACGAGGAAAATTTAAATAAAAATTTATAAATAATCTCCAAAGGATTTAGGAAAATACTGTTCGCTATTGGGACTTCAGAAAATCTATTTAAATATGATGCAGTGGTTATTGCACAACTATTTTTTCATGTATAAGGACTTTTTTTATTATCTTATTATTATCTATTTTATATTAATCCATTAGATTTCTCTAGGAATGTTAGAGAAACTTTATCAGTGAATTCATGTTGTGTTTCATCTTTTTTTCCCCCCTCAACATATTGAGCTGTGAATTTTTTTCAATTCAAAAATGTGCATTTCTATATTTTATGTGTCATTATGATTTTAAAGTATAAAAAATGGATTATAAATGTGTCTTCAATTCTAATAAATATTTGTGTAGTAAAAGTATGAAATTTATCTAGTTAAAAATCATTATTATTCATAACGAATTCCCAAATACTTCCATTAATTGTTGATAAATGCACCCAATAAACATAAATAGGAAAATATCTATTCATTATAAAAAAAATAAATTATGTGTATATACTAAAGTAAAAAGAACTAAATCTAAGTATTGCATTTTATGTCATAATATTCTATCCTTTTTATGTAATTTTCTTTTTATTTAATTGTTAATTTTGGTATATAAAAATATTTATATTCATAAAAATTGTACAATAAATATACATAGCATAGAAGTTTTGTATTATGCAATAATGCACATGCAACTAAATACTCTTGACTGATTATCAGGTACCACAAGATGAAGAATTTCTGGAGCTTGAACAACGTGAAGAGCAAATTGTTGAAGCTCCTGTTGCCACTGAAAATAGTGGAACTTGTAAAATTCCAAGACCAAATAAACTGTCTTTCAAAAAATCAAATTTTGTATGGAAAAAGAATGAAAATCGTGTCATATCTGGGTAATAAAAATTATTTTCTTATAGATTACTTTATTACTATGCATTTAACATAAATCCATTTTTACGTTTTGGGTAAAATGTATTTTCATGCTTAAACCAGTTAATTTTTTTTTTCAATGATGTAGTTTTTAGCTTCAACTAAAGTGTTCTTAAAACCTCATTTTACAGTCACATAATTTATCAATGTCCTGTTTTTATTTCAGTATTTATGCTTTATTATTTTTCGAATATTGTTTCTTATCTAAAATCCATTTTAATCTAGTGATGAAAGTTATTCTCTGCTTAAATTGTGAAGCTGGCAGCTAAATGGTTAGTGTTCTTGCTTGCAACTCAAAAGCACATAGTTAGATTTCTCAGTGGAGCACATATACCTATGCAATTTGGAATTCACCTAAAACTGCAGTTTTTAGTTGAATCAGCCATAATGTAGCAAAAGTTATCATTGAATGACAACTAAACCAATCTCTTCCAGCAATAAATAGAAATTGTAAGCCTATATAATTTATTTACCTGTATTCAAGACATAGATGACTTAAATTTCCAGAAAAGAGGATTGAAATGAATATTTAATATTAGTAGAGACATAAAAAACTTAACTAATGTTAAATAGAGGCGTATATGGCAAAGTAGTTATTCTATTCATATTGCTCATTTATAAGATATGGTAATTTTTTAATAATTTGAAGTATAGGGAAGTATGATAGAGCCTAAATTGTGACACCTGTATTGACATTGAAGACAGCCTAAAACTACAAATGTTTGGTGTTGGTGACATTTAATGTTAAATTTTTGATGCAGTCTGATATCTCACTATTCTTACCTGTTACTTGTATCTACTGAATGAAATATTTTTTGGTGATTTCATTTCATTTACATTTTTAGAGTGAAGAATACCTAAACAATTATAAATATACTTTCTAATTTGTGAGATTAATTTTTCATTGCATTTATTTTAAGACATTGGTCTATAATTTTTCTTTTTGTTCTTAGCCATAGGATAGAGTTGCCTCATTACCAAAAAAGAGTGATTTCTATTTCTGACTTATTCAATGATCCATCATGTTTACTAATAATTATGCTGGTAAAATAACTTGCAGTTACAATGTCCTCCATGTGAAATCATATTTTTGGGGATGGTTGGCCAAGACTTAATAAAAGTGAATACTATATTGATCAACTTTAAACAAACATAAATAAAGCATATATGTTTATTTATCAAACAAAGAAAAGACATGAGTTATATTGCATTTTCATTAATTAAAAATTGACATCATATTGGAATCATTTTCAAAAATGAAAGACAAGGCAAACAAAAATGTTATAAAGTATATGAACACTTCCCACCTGCATGTAAAATTTACAGTATTTGATTATATATTTTTTGACTTAATCAAAACCTACTGAAGTGCTTCTGTAAAGTCAAATAATTTCCATTCTGAGCCTTAAAATGGCTGAGGGAAATTTACATACATAGGTTTCTTAACATCCACAGTCAAAAAATTTTAATGGTATTCATGTAAGATAAGTAAGTATCTTGCTAAAGCACACAATCCTCTCTCTCTCTCTTGATGATAGAAGTTCTATATAGTTGCTTATCATTGCCTGATAAAATTTAAAAAAATAATTGCTGCAACTTACAACTTTATAATAGAATCTAAGACTTTATTCCAATACTGTGGAACTATTATAAAACACTCATCTGGAAATCTGTGTGTTGGTTTGTTATTTTAAAATTCCTGCCCAGACTAGGATATTTCTGGCAAAATATTAGATCATGATGTTCTGAGACAAAGAGCGTGTCTCTATTTTCTTCAGACTCTTACACATTTGCGGGGGGAATGTAGAACAAATTAGGGTTGAAAGCACTAATCAGGTAGTCCATTTTGATGATATTCTGAATGTTAATATTTTCCCTTATATGCTTGCATTTGGAATTAAGTGTAACACAGTCACTGATTAAATAGTTAATAATTGGCATGAATATCACAGTAGAGTAAAAATTTTAACTGTTAAAATATTTTCATGGTATTGTTATAAATTTTTGATTGTTTTTAGTTTTGATATATCAGTTGATGATTATTTTGTTTTTATTTTTGATACATCAATTGATGATTATTTATAAGAGAACTTCATTTACATAATTCCCCAAATGATAAATGATTTAATGAAAAGCTAGTTAATAATTGCATGTGTGTCCACAAACATTATTTGAAAATTGTTAATTTATCTACCTAATGAACATTTTTTAAATTTTATCTCATTAAATTTTTTATTATATTTTAACAATCAAAGCTTTAAGTTAACTTTTTTAATTTCATCTTACAACTTAACAAAGTTTTTCAAGATATTTGTAGGATTTGGTATTTTTCAAAATTCGTTTATCCCAATTATTAAATCCCAACTTTTTTTTAGTTATTTCTAATTTTTTCTTAATTTCAAACCTTTTTCTAATTCCAGAAAATTCTCAATTTTTTTTAATAATAAACTTCAATTAGAATCCATAGATTTAAGTAATGAATGTTATTTTAGTCTTCACAATTAATAAAAGATATACAAGTTCACAAATTAATATTGTGTTTGAATGCACAATAATGAAAAATAAACTTTGAAATTAAATTTAAAAAAGAAATTATAAAGAATTATTAAAACAATTGTTATATGAATAGATCCATGCTATGTCATACAAAGAAGGATCCTATACCCTACTTTTTTTTCATAAGAATGATAAAATGGAGTAAAGCTTTATAGAATTGCAATATTGTATCAGTGGGGTATTGTTTTTCATTATTGATTTTTTTTATTGTTTTTTATTTTTATTTTGTGATATATATTTGTTATTTAATTCCATAATCTTTTGATTGTTTTTAATTATACAAATTTTTAACTACTGACTTATTGAAATAGACTAGCTTCTTCTTAACAATTATTTTCTTAACAAAAACATTTTTTATTTAAAAAATTCCCATGAAAATTACTAAAATGTTGAGAAATAACATATAAAACATTTAAACGTATTATAAATTTAATTAAAAATTCAGGAAATATTAATATCAGAATTATTAGTTATTGAATAAAGGTATATTGAAAGGTATATTATGCTGTGAGAGGTGTGTAAAATTATGAGTTTATTGAAATTATCAGTTCTGCTTATTCTTTATCCCAAAAATACCCAATCGATAGCATATTTCATTTTGCTAGATTTGTAATATGCTCACTAGTACTTGAATTAAGATATACTCAGATTTTTTTTATCAGTTAGAACTATGTTAAATATTTTATTATGTATTATCAAACTACCCAATTATAATGAAAAGTTAATACTTCTAAAAATTGCTGTTCTGATTGTTTCTTAAAATGTCACTTTTAGAAATCTTCAGTTTATTCATTGAGATGCGAGAATTTTGAAATTGCACACTTCATACAATACTTATTTATTAATATATGTAATTGTTAAAAAGCACTGTAGAGAAAATGATACTACTAACAGTGTTTTCTTGATGAATAGTCACATTTACAGTGATTAATAATTTATAACTTAGCAAAAATCATAAATTATTGCTACAGTTACGTCTTAGAGTTCATACTGTATGCTTATTTTTCTCAATTTTTGTTTGTATCACAAATTTTAACATGGAAAAATTTTGTTTCTAGGAACCTGAATTTTCATAAGAATGTAAAATCCCCTGCTGACTCTGTTATGCCTCTTTTAAATAGTAAGTATATACATTATTTTTTATATAAAGTAATAAGTCATCTCTATTATTTTATTAACTTTTTCTTGTAGAAACCCAATTGTTGTGTGAAACATTTACTATAATTTGTAAGCTGTCTTATGTATGAAAATATTTAAGAAAGTAAAGTATGCTTTTGTAATCAGTATTTTTAACATTTAACTGAAAAAAATCCTTTAGAATATCGTGAAGTTTTGACTAGAAAATATTGGAAATAAAATTTAAGACCAAAGTTTAGAGAACTATCTGTACAACAGAATTACTATCTGTTTTGATTTTGTTAGGGATTCTTACTTTCTAATCTTCTTACCAGCCTTCCTCTGTTATATAATTTTTTGTTTTTTAAAAGCATCCTAAAATAGTTTTTGCAGTCCATTTCTATCCTTATTAAAAATGTTTACGTATGGATTTTAATTTCTATTCATTCGGTTTGCACAAAAAAATAAAACGAAATACAAATCATTTAAATTCTTTTTATGGTATATTGAAATATTAATTTTATAAATTTCTGCCTGATGGAAAACTCTCATTGTTACAACCTTTTGCATTGAGAATTGATGACTAAAAAATATGAAAATGCAAAGTATATTGAAAGCTCTCTGTTCTTTTGATTTCCCATATTACTCATTCAATGTCAGATCAAGAAGACTTATGAAACAATATTTCTGGTTTCTTCATTAGACAACTGACAGATTATACTAGTAGCATTATATTCTTTTTTATGCTATGAAAATAGTATTATTTCTTCTTCTTTAATAGCATAGCAACCTATTACAGGTCTTATCTCCTCTACAGCATGCCTTTTACAGCCCAGTCTGTCCAGAGCAACACTTTGTCAGTTCCTAACTTTCAGTATCTTGAGCTCATTGAATTATTTCTTCAAGGGAAATTAATGTTTCATGAATCAAAATGTAAAAATGTGATGACACTGTTAATTTTTTGCAAGTAAATGCATACAAGAAATTAATATTATTATTATAAAATTTGTTAGAAAATTATTATAGATAAATTCTTCTAATAAATGTGAAATAAAAACATTTGTTTGCATTTTATAAAAAAATTCAGCTTAGTTATTTTTAGTTAAATTTCTTAAAGAAGTTTATAGTGTTTAAGAAGGGTAAATAAAAAACAAATTATAAATTATTTTTATTAAGACAAAACAATGTAGAGAGCATTTATAAAATATTGTTAGTTAATTTGCGATATAAATCTTACAATAAAATACCAACTGTTTTTACTAAACACCATGTTTGAAGAATTTAATGTAAATGTATCTTGTTAATGAACTATGTACTCATGAATGAACTATGTACAATGTTTAAGTTATAATCCTTTGAAGGCTTATTGATCTTATTAAGATTGATAAATAATCTACCAGCATAAATTATTTAATTCCTAGTTAATTTTCAAGTTGCACATTTTCCCATCTAAACTTTAATTACTTGCATACATTTTATTCATTGCTTGTCATTATATGAGAATGGATTTTCTGTTAATAAGATTTTTTCAAAAGTATTCTTTTTTTTTTTTTTTTTTTTTTTAAATATTGGTTAGCAAGATTACAATAAAATTATTTCTACATCTATTCAGCTTCAACTTTTGTCTACTTTTCCCACCATGTTTCTATTTTATATTATGATGAAAAATTGTCCTTATGCGAAGCTGTTTTCACAAAACTTTTTTTGATTTGTTGACATAATAGAAATCCTGATTTTTCATTTGGGTTATCTTAATATTCTTTTCTCCAAAAATCTAAATAATTGGTTGTTATTGGAGATTAATATAAACCACAGAAAAAAGAGCAAAAAAAATTTTTATTTTCTTGTAAAAACTAAAAATTCTTTAATTGTTTGTCTTATTGTTTCAATAGCAAGAAGCCACCATCAAAACTTATACTAAGTGATCAAGACCATTTTATCCTGACTAATTTATTTCTTTTATACTGACCGAAATCATAAAACAATGTTAACCAAAAGGAATCATTTATGTCCTTGTGTGTATTCTTTGAAATCATTGCAGTGAATTGCATTATTTATGTCATTCATGAAAAACATTAAACCTTAAAAAAAGCAGTCAAAAGTTTTTTAAAGGATAATTTGTCTACTACATTTTTACTATTAGTCCTAATTAACACTGAAATATTGCCTATCTGTTTTCTTATGATTCAAATACTTTCATCACTTTATTTTTTGTTTTTGCTTATTTTTGATTTCATTTTAGAATTTTAAAATATTAGTTTTTTGCAACTATGTCGAATTGCAAAATATTCCAATTGCATATATTTTCCAGTTATCCATTTTGTCTTGACTAATTTTATTTTATTTTTAACTTTTTTTCGTATTTAAGAAATTTAAAATATATTGTATTCTAAATTGAAATTATTTCTAGGCTATCTATAAGCCAAACTTTGAATTGATCTATGAATTACAATTATATTGTTTTGCATAATTAAGTCTTTGCTGTCATTAATAAGATAAGTGTGTAACCTGTGCATCTGCTAATGGCACTAATGTTATCATTAGTAAAATATTTAATTATTGATCATGCAATTTCATTTGCCAGTTATTGCAATTGTTGGTTACAAAATTGTAAAATTTTTGTTATTTTATTTTCCTAAATGCTAAATAAATGTATTTATAAGAAATTAAACAATACAAATGATTATTTATAAACAATAAAAAAACTCCCTGTAATTATTGTACCAATGAGCATAAATTTTTTTAGTTAATATCAAAAAAGAAATTTATGTTTGCCTCACTACAATGTTTCATAGTGTTTTTTTGTGATGCACTTTTTGCCACAAAAATTAATATAGGAAAATATATATAAAAAAAATCTAGCATCTAATGGCAAACTATTCAGTTCCTGTAAAACATATATTATTACTTACATTTTGAAAATTTTTATGATGAGTTATTTTTTCTTTTACATTTCAGTATTTGTCCAAATTAATTCTAATTACTTATTAAATTAATTCTTACTTTGTTTCATTTTTTTATTTTTCCTTGTTTGAATTTGACTGTAATTTTTTTAAAGAATTTGTTGAATTTATTAATTTAATTACTGTTGAATTTTTGAAGAATCTTTGTTGGAATTCTTTAGTAAAATTCTTTTTTAAATCCAGTTTTCTATTTTTATAAACAATTAAAAAAACTAAATTTTTCAAAAATTATTTTTTTTAAATTTTAAAAGTTTTTTTAATAAATTTGAAATTTTTTTAAGTATTTAATAAATTGCTTCACATTTGTATAAAGTAAAATATTTTATTATTTCCTAAATTTCAGGGGAAAATTCTTATGTTGAAAGCAGCAGCTTTACAAGTAATCAAAAATGGGATCAATTTAGCAATGGAGCTACCCCTGGTTCTTCTGTGGATCTGGAATGGGAAAATGAAATTGGTATGTAAAATGCAAGTGAATTAAATTAAATTATTAGAATCACTTTTTTTATTCATGTCTTAAAATATTTATTATTGTAAATATTGAAAAAAAAAAAAATATTTGTGTCCTTATTTTTGTAATATCTAATTTTTTTTAAGTAAGCTAATGCCATAGATTTAATATCTTTAAAATATTAATTTTTTTATCTAAATATTTTTTATCGATTTTATTGCATAAAATTAAATCTGTTTTAATGATAAATTCTATCATTTTCCTCAAACACTTATATTCTGTTGATTTAGTAATAATAATGAACATGATACTAGAAATTTTGAATGTAATTTAATGTTAGAATGTATATATGTATATATAAATTGGAAAGATAATTAAAATTTAATTTTCTGAAAATCTGTGCATGTAAAAAGATAAGTAAAATTTAGAATGTGGCTAATTTAATATTTTTTAATGTATTTATGCAAAATATTACATAAGTTGCTCATTTCAACTTATTAATTTTTTCCCATTTAGTAAAACTTTTTTTCTGTTTTTCTATTTTAAATTTTTTACTACTTACCTTTTAATTAATTGTGTGAATGAATAAATATCTAGTCCAAGAAATTTTTACATATCAACATACTCTGTAATATCTTATACCAACTTTGATGATATAGACCCTTTGCTGAAATATATGTTCATATTTGTAATATATAAAATAATATTTTTGTAATCTATTTATTTCTCAAAGACTATTAATATAAATTGTAATTTTTATGTATTAATTGGTAGTAAATTTTTTAAATGAATTTATATTTAAAAATATCAATATTTGAATTCAAAATGATGATGCTTATTTCATTCTTTTAATTTTGATTAAGTATTGCTTTCTTATGATTGAAAATACGGATTCAGTTTGCTGTAGGCCAGTAAATTGATAATGCAGTTTTTGATTTTTTTGTATCTTAAAAAGAAATGAAAACTAAAATCAAGACATAAAGATTGCAAGAAATTCACTTGATTTTGATAATTTATATTTTATTTCTTCTATGTATTGCTTACTTAATTTTTATTATGTACAAAATTATTAAGCTTAACCAAAATGCTTTTATTTACACAGATTTGTCCTTTTTTGCCTTGAATTTACTCTTACTACAAGTTTTTACAAAAAGTTTTTCATTTAAAAACATGAGTTTGATTAAAACATATTTTTTTTTACTTTTAAATTTGCTTTGTATCTCCAAAAATCCTTTTCATTCATCTCTGATGTTATTATATTTGCATTCCAAATGAAGAATCCATGATCATATGCATGATATATTTCCTGAATTTCTTCTTAAAAATATCTTTTACTAATTTCTTGTGGAAATAATTCTTTTATTAGTTAGTTTATTAATGCAATGATTAAATCAAGTTTTTTTGTAATTTGCAGAGTTCAACTCCACATCTAATTTTGGTGCTACAGAGGAGCTCCAGTGGATGGTGCTTACCGAAAACACGAACAACTCATGGAGATCTTCACCTCTTTCTAACAGCAATGGTCTTGAATGGGATGGAGATTTTGCAAGGTTGTGAGGTTTTTTATGTGGTTAACTCCTAATGGAAAATAACTTTGCAAAATTTATTATTCATCAGATTATTTTAGTATGTCATTCTTAATCGAAGAGAACTAATACTAAACATTTCTGTAGAACAAAATAATAAAAAATATAACTTAACATATGTAAAATAAAAACACTTAGACAACTTATAATTATTGATCTCGAAATATTTTTATGTGTTATATTTACAAGTTTTTGTGCGAAAGAATACTCCTTATATTGCCAAATCAAATCTGATTTTTTCAGGGGGTTAATATTATGTTATTGCAGGAATTAGATTATTAAGCTAATATAAATCATTTTTGTTTGTAAAAAGTATCTTCTAACCACAAAGTTTCTTCTGTTAGATTCATTATTGAAATGAAATACATCTCCATATTATCAGTTAACGTGTTTCAAAAACTTGACAAAAAATCAAACCATCATAATTCCTGAAAAATGATCAAATTGAAAAAAATATTTTGAAGTAAAATTTTAGTCATTAGAAAAATTATAATAGTTTCAATATTAAAAAAATTCTTTATGTGAATGAAAATGTTGGCACATGAATGTTTTTCTCAAAGTGATAGATTAAAATGGTTAATTTACTTTTTTGAACAAAACTATTGAAGAGCATTAAGCTTATGAGAAAATGGATAAGATTAAATGTCAATTATTATTTAGCTTTAAACAAATTATTATAAAGAATTATTTTTAAAAAATTTTAAAAATATTCTTGTAACAAATATTTAATATGAACAAAATTCATTTTAAAGAATTAAAAAAAAATATTGGATGGTTGAAATTGCAATGGGATGGTAGAAAACATTTATTATACTTCCATCTTCATTATATCACATATTTTCTTTAATATAACTTGAATGTATAACATTTATTCTGTGATTAGATTAATGTATTTGCTATTATTTGATTGGATTCAAAATTACTATCTTGTACAATTTTTTAATTTGTTAGTCGAAGCTGCTCATTTTATTTTCTTTTAAATTTCTTTTATTTTTAAAGCCATGTATATTTTATAGTTGTGTAATTATTAAATAATGAAAATTTTATTACTGTACTTTTCAGTGTTGATATATCAGAGATAGTTGCTGAAACAAACAGAATGACTGCTGATTTAGAAGATAATATTGTGCAGGAAACAACCAACTCCACGTTTAGAGACATAGAAAACAATTACTGAGTGTGTATCTTGCATGACATGCATGGGAATCTAGAGTAAGGAAAGAATTAATTCTAAAAACTTCATTTCTTATATGAAAATATTAAAATAAATTCAGGGCTATATTTTATAATTTCTGGAAATTTTGTGTTCCATTAGAATATAAAAGATGTGCTTTGTAAGCATTTCTTTTATATTCTAATAGAATATGAAAGATTATTAAAGATAATATATCAATATATGATTATTATAAAAGATAATATATATTCTAATTACAAATTATATGTACAATATATTGTATATATAATCAAAAGAAAATGAGATACTATTTTTATCATTAAACAGTCAATATTTAATAAACGTCATAAAATATATTTTTTAATGATGTTTGATACATGGTAGTTATAAAATATACATTAAATATATTTAGAGTAAGGAAGCAAGAAATCGTTTCTAGCATATCTAAAGTTTAAAGGAATTCCTGAAATGCATACTTGTAAAGCTACGCATTAAATTACTTTAATTATTTTGTATTTAAATTAATTTTTTTTTATTCTTTAGTTGATAAATTATTAATTAATAAATTATTATGTATTTATTTTGATTTTTATGATAACAAGTAATTTCAAATAGTAAATAATTTATTTTGTACTGATCATTTTTCTGAAAGAAATTTTAACTCTAACTTTTGTTTATATATTGTATTAAATGAGTATTGAAATAAATTGGCTTTTGAAATAATTAAGTTTTCCTAACCTATTTCTAAAACATCTATTATTTCTTCAAATTTTCAAAAACATTGAATGCTTCAATTAAAAATTGTATATTTTAATTCCATATTTAATGCCTGCTTAGTAAAAAAAGCTTTCCATAAAAGAATAATGTAATTTATGTTTTTATAATTTATTGAATTATAATTTATGAATTTCACTATTAATTAACTAGTTTTTTTCCCACAAAATTGCTTCCAACAGTCTTGTTAAACCAATTATTAGACACTCTTCAATGAGATTAATATCTTAGAAAATATATTAATAAAAAATTTTTAAATCTTTACTGTATATAATATCTAATGCAGAAAAAGGTACTACAGAAAAAAATTTCTGAAAATTCACAAATAACAGCTTATTACAAGTAATCTCTGATACAACTCTTGAAATTTTGTGTATTTATCTTTGTTATGTTGATATTGGAATAATAAAAAAAAAGTGAATAATTTCATGAAGAAATCAAATTTTCAAATAATATTTTTTAAAAATATGTCCAAAAAAAAAAATTAAAACTGTTGAAGGTACTGTCAAATTTTAAGTCAATTATATTCCATTATTTGATTTCAAATATTGCTAAGATTAATTGTTTCCATTATTCTATAAGTTATCACTAATTGTAATCAACTGAAAACTTTTGTGGTATGGAGGAAGTAAAAAGATAAAATAACTTTTTAAAGAATTATTTTGTACAATTAGGAATCACTATTTTTTAATTGTGATTGGCTGTGAGTGGTAGTACTTCACCTCATTTAATGTGCTCATTAAGCTATATAGTGGAATAAATTTCAGTTTAATTTTTGAGCTTGTATAATATCCTCAAATAACTACAAATTCTTCTAATAATAGAATATCTCAATTAAATTCTTGTTCTCTCTTGTTTAATGTTCTTTAATAATTTCATAAGCTCTTTTGGTAATTTGACTTTCATTAACAAAAATATGTTTTATTCACTGTATGTAATTTTTTTAACCGAAATAAGAACAATTTTCAGTGTTAATTTAAAACCTTAATCGAGAATTAACATTTAATATTATGTGGTTTTTGCATATGTTTGAATCAGTTTTGTCCTTATAAAACTTGAATTGATTGATAGTGTGTCAAATTATTATCGTATTATATTTTTTCCATGTGCACCTAATTACCTGAATCTTTCTTCCCAACTAATCATGTTTTAGCATCATGTTTTAACTAATCTATTTTTCTAATCTTATAATTTAACTTATTAGTTGAAATAATTTTCTATGATCTTCATAATATCTAGAATTTTAAATGGTGATGAACTGTGAATTAAATAACAAACTCATAGTTACAGCTTGGAAATTATTATGATTTTCTAACATTATTATCTGTATCAAATTTTAAAATTTAATATTATAAAGTTTTTAAGATTTAATATCATTTATGTTACACATAAGTTATTTTTTCAAACATTAATTATATTACACATTAATTCATTTCTCATTTGATTTGTTTTGCAGTACTTAGGTCTCCTAGAGCTTATTATAAGCAGAGTCTATACTTGATATGCCAAGTGTACATAAACCTCCCAAGTTATTTTAAACAATAGTAATTGTGCCTACTGTCATTGATCTACATGAAGATTCTAACTCTTGGTTTTCAGTATAATGTACTGAGAATTAATCTTGGATGAAATTTATATATTTCTGCAGCCACATCTTGAAGAGGTTGTGAATTATATTTTTATACAGTTGTTGGAGTCGGCCTTCTCAAAAATGTACATTTTATAGGGAAAATATTTAAGTTAATTCTACAGCATTTTTTGTTTGAATTATAAAAAAATGATTTGTTAAATGCTTTTTTATTTTATTTTTATTGATATTTGATTTATTAAAATGATTTTCAAAGCAATATTGAATGATCATTATAATTTTTATCAAACAATATTTTGTAATTTTTCTTAAAAATTTAAATTTTTAGATTTAAGTTATTTCATTTTATTTATTCAATTGTAAATATACCATGTGTAAGAGTTAATTCATCTATTTAACAATGTTAAATTAATATTCATGAATAAGGAAAAAATGGTGCCTATTTTATAAAGTATATAATGGATTATGCTTGAAAATTTTTAATGTAATATATAATTTTGAATTTTCCCAACTTTAAGGAAACAAAATATTAAAAGTGCAATAGTAAGCCTGTGTTTAAATTTAAGTTATAAAAATACATTGCTAGATGAGATATTTGCATGTGAACATTTAAAATTAAAAAAGTTTTATTTTGCAATATTTTATTAGTTTGGCTTTTCACTCTGTTAATTCTTTTTGCGAAGAACTTTAATGACTCAATAATTAAAAAATGTCTAATTTAGAAGCATTGCTCATCCTTCATACTAATGTCTTTATGATTTTTTTTCAAAACTGCAAATATAACATTTTGCTTCATGTTAATATTTACTGTTTATATTTTAAGGTTAGTTTATTTAATGTTTCTTTATAAAAATATGTACTATTTATTATTTTTGTTCGTTCTTAGTTATAATGTATTTGGGGATATTTTTTTGCATTCTCAGTATTGTTTTATAATCTGCAAATTTTAAATTAAAGAAGAAATTCTTAAATGTATATAAAAGCTTAGATTTTGATTATTTTCAAATTAAAAGCTCTTAGTATCTTATATATGTAAAATTTTTATATATGCTTGTATATTCAAAATTTTTTAAATAAAATATTAAAAATAAGTTGTGAAAGTAAAGAAAATTATAAAGGTAATATATACTGCAATTTCAAAATATTTATGTAGAGTATCTCAAAATTTCAGTATATTTATTCTTATGTTATAATAATCATTGATTAATATTTGGAAACCATTGAAAACTTATTACAAATAATAATATTGATATTGCATGAATCTTTTTATTTAAAAAATTATGTAATTGAAATTTAGTATGTATGACAAAAATTTTAATTATTATAGAGTTTTTCTTTAAATAATTAATTTTAAAGTTCTATAAATTTATCAAAGGTGCTATAAAAATGAGGTTATAAATAATTAAATATTGTGTCACTGGATATATTTAACTAAATTTTTAAAACTCAATTCTATTGAATAAATTTGGGATTTTGTTATAATAAAATTTTATGTTGCAAATTTGAAATGCATAATTTTCAACAATAGATAAAAATAAAATGTATCACTAATAAATGCATTGTTACATTATAATTTGTGAATAAACTGTTCCTTTAAATATTTCATATTGTTTTATGTAATTTTTCATCCAAAAACTTTTTAAAGCTGCAAATCTAAATTACTTGGAACTTTAAAAATGACAATACTTTAAAAGTAAGTGAAGTTTATCATTTTGTATAAAATAATAGGAAACATTAATTTAAACAAGATGCTTTATTTTTGAAGTTTGATTTGGCAATTATAAAACTGTATTGAACTTTGTATTTACTTATGTGATTCTTATAAAATCATATTTTTTATATCATATGAAGTATTCCTTTTATATGCCATTAAATTTATTGTGTGTAATTTTAATAACTTATTATATTGCAATATATAGGATTAAGTATTATTCAAAAAATTTAAATGATATTTAATTTTAAAATATGATAGACATTTTTTTATCTGTTTATTTAATTTAATGAAATATTTTTGAGCTTTTTATGTTATTCAAAATGTATTTATGTATGATTTTAATGAATTTGATAATATTTGATGAATATTTAAAATGAAAATGTTTTGAAATGAGACTTCAAATTTGCAAAAGATATTTATTTTTGAAATTTTATGTTTTATAATTTTTTTAACAGATTTTTATGTTAAGAAAAATATTTCTGAGCATTCATCACACAAAATATTTAAAGAACTAAAGTGAAATGAGTGCTTTTATTTTATAATATCTAATTAAATAATACAAAATTTCAATTGGGGCCTTTTATATATAGTTTTTAATCTAGTATCTAAAACAATAGCAATTTATATCTATAGCATTGTATATGTCAATATATTTGCATATGCTTTAATAAGTAGGCCAAAAAGCTATATTTTGCCTATTCTTTTCAATATGTAAGTATTGAATATGTAATACATAAGATATCTTTTATATGCTTTCAGTTTGCCATGGTTTTACATGGCTCTTAGAGAATACGTTACATATGTTTATTGATGCCATATCAAATGCTATATACAGCCTGGGAAATACATATTGTGGTACTGAGATAATATAAAAGATCTGTCTTGCTATTTCAAATATCTCTTATTTATTTCAAGAAAATCTGAGAAATTTCTATCTTTTTGATGTTAAAAAATTGTTAGTAATTTTTATTAAAAGACAAATTTTTACATCTTAAAAAATAATTGGTTTGATGCTTAACATTATTTTCACAAGATCTGTAATTTTGTACTTCATTTAAGAATTTTATTTTTAAATAGTTGATAACCTAAGAATAAAATTAGAAGCTTATCTGACAAATGTACATAAAGTATAGACAGAAAAAAAAATTTTAACCAAGAAAAATTTCATTAGTTTTCAGAATTGACAAATCATTGAATTGAATATCATATATTTTTATTTATCATTTCAAGTGAAATACAATATTATTTATTGCATTAATTTTTTCTTTTGCCATTTTCTATAAAATGATTTTTTTTAATTATTCTTTATAGTAAATTTTGATGTGTTTTGAGATTAATTTGGGACTTAATCTGTTGAAATTATAATCAATTAATATAGATATATAAAACATTTTAAATATATTATGCTATACTGAAAAGTTATGTTTACCTATTTTGGAGAAACTATTTTAATATTGATGGCAATGTTCCTTTTTTACATTCACAATCAAATATGTAGTGAAACATGTGGTTGTTGCTAATATTGGGATTATTTGGTAGAGCTAGATAATACTCATAAATCCAAAAATATTCAAAATGTCTGAAGGAAGATGTGTGCCCCGCAGTATATTGTCTTTACTAAAATTTAAACACACTAAAATATGTGCCGGATGAAAAGTGAAGAGCAGTGATCTAGGCAACATGCATATCAGCTATTTCAATCAAATGGTCCAATTTAGCTCTCATGGCTGGAGTAGAAAGTTTATTTATGTTATATTGAAGAATCTGGAGTATACCCTTATGAAGGATTGGTAAATAATAATCTGTTACTAAGTGATTGTATTTCTTATAATAATGTTATATTAACATTAAGCTTTAATCATTATTTTTTATAATTAATTATGTTATTCACTCATTGAATTATTTATTAAAGGAAGATCATTAATGTCACCTTTCTTTACTTTCATTAAACAATTTTTAATTTTGGCTATACTTTATTTAAATGTAGAAATTAATACAATTTAATTATTTAGTCTATTTCAATATTTTACTTCTGAGTTCAGAATACTATCTTATAAATAAATATAAATAATAAAAAAAAATATATATAAAAAACCTCAAATAATTATGCATTAAAACTCACTTTCGAGACAGCAATTGTAGCTTTTTTTCATAATAATTCATAAGTATGCAATGTCATATTTCATATGAACTTTTAAATGGACACAGTTTTTGAAACTAAAAATATAGCTCATTTGCAATTACCTTAAAAAACTATTCCAGTATTTTACATTGAAATTGATTCTTATAATTTATTTTTCTTTTCTAATCTTATATTATTTATTTTCTTTTTGTTATTTAGGACTCATTTTCAGCATTTAGTTCAGGATTATTATAAATACATCTACACCCCTTTGTAAAAACTTTGTATACTTTAGTACTATATACACAAATTAAATAATACTACAGAAAATCAAACAACATATTTCAGTATTGTTTTATGTCTAGTAACTCAAATTGTGCAATAATTTTCTAAATATTTTTATTTTATTATGTTTAACATATTTCTTTTCATATATTTATATTAATAGTGTAGTTTTATTTAAGCTTTTAAAATTTGTTACTGTATTCTGAGTAATATAAATTATGACAAAAGTTATACCTTTTAATAAATTTTTTTATTCATTATTATAAAAAATATTTAGTAAAAAACCTTAATATACCTTTTAATTGCTATGCACTTTTTTACCATATTTTGTTCTCTTAATCTAAAATAGATTAAAAGGAGTGTATTAAATGATTCTGTTAAAAATATAAAATTATTGCATTTTAAAATAAGGGTTATTTTTACTAATTTTTTTTAACATGATTTATATTATAATGAGGAATAACTGAAGGCGACATTTTAAGTTTAAATTACGGAGCTAACGAATATAGTGTGACAATGAATGTAATAATGTTCAGCCGCAAATGAATGCTTATTTAATATTTATATAATTTTTTATAATTATATATATTTTTATTTTACCTATCTCTATTCTTAAGAATTGGAATAGTTACCAATATAATTGTTCTAATACACACTTTTTTCCAATGAATATTTATTTCACATAAATTCATGGGTAAACAATAATATGTAAGTGAAGTAGTTGAAATTTTAATTTCCTATTTTGATAATTATTCATGTATTTTGTGGCTTAAAAATAAATGCATAATTATCAAAATAAAGTAAAATTTAAATTATTCAATTTATTTGTAAAATGAAAATGTTATTAAAGGTTTGTTATTTGAGTGAAGATTTAAACAATCATTTTTAATTGAAGTTCATTCATTTCTGATGTACTTAACTAAAAAATATTTAAACATGAGTATAATTTTTTTTTTTTTTTAATATTGTTAAAGTAAAAGAACTTTGTAATTTGTTGAATATTGTCAATGTGTAATGTAATTCAGTGAGACATTTTTTACATTTTTATTTATGTTTCTAAAAATAAATGAAACTTAGAGCCTAGTTTTATACAAATTTGCTTTGAGTGCTTTGAATGTTTTCTTTAACAGGAAACTACATGTTATAAAATGAACGAAAGAAATTTTTAAGTAGAATTTCCTTCTGTTTATGTTCTAAAATGCAATTTAAAATATGCATATTACATCATTTCTTTCTCTAAAATATTTACCTGAACAAATTTTTTAATTGAAACTATTTATTTCATGGAACTGTTTATAGTATATTAATCATTAAAATAGAGCAGTGTTTTAGATAAATTAATTTTATACTTAAAAGTAAAGTTATTCTTTATTTATATAGATTTATAAAAGGCGTTTATTGGAAAATAATAGTTATTGATAATGAATCACAATTTTTTAAAGTTTTGCATTAAGTAGTAATTTGTAAAGTTGTGTGTTTTGCATACATTATATTTATTGGTAAATTTAATTCATTTGTTAATCAAATTGAATACTTCAGTGCTAGAGTTTATTATTCAAGCTAATAATTACTGTGTTATTCATTGCACGGTTAATTATTACTGTGTTATTCATTGCCCTGTTAATTATTACTGTGAATAACAAAATTATTCTTAGTAAAATTAACAAGTGTTTGCCTTTGTAGAAAAAAAGGCTTTAACTTTTTATGATTTTTTAAATAATTGCATTAGCAGTATAGTAAAAATATCTCATCAAAATTTTCTTATACAAAAGTAATGTTATATAGCTTTCTCCACAACTGTTGTTTGAGAATTTATAGCTGGAATGTTTATACATATAAAATATTCATGAATCTAGATAAATTTCTATGTAAGAACAAATTTATGTTATGCATTGTGTCAAGCAGTTCTACTCTTAAATGTTGTATACAATCATAAATATTATTATATGCAAATATTTCAATTAATAATTGGAATAATTTTATTTTCAAACATTTTTTCTGGAATATAATTCACATTTATGCTTGCAATGAAACATATCAATGTAATTCATAAAAATAAACCAAAAAGAAGTTAAAAATTATGAATAAATTATCTTATTTCTAATTTCTGTATATTCTTCACTTTTCATAAAATATAAATCTATTAAATTTGTAAACATAATATATATTAATATCTATTTCAACTACAGTTTAGTTTAGCATATCAAAAAAATTACCTTTTATAACAAATTGTAATAGATAAATAATATGTGGGAACAATTTGATTTCAATTATATATATATATAATAACTATTTAATGATGATATAATTTTTGGCCATCATAACATTTCTATTTTAAATTTCAAATATGCTTTAACATTTCTCAATTTCTGGCCTTATTTCCCAAGTTTTCCCATTTTAAATACTATTTTAGTTTTCCTCCCCCCCAAAAAGCTTATTTTATTGTTTTAATTATATTGTGTTTTTATTTTAAATTAATATGATAGGCGTTATCTATATACTAGATTTAAAATACCCGGATTTTCTAAACAAATGTTCTCTAACTGAGCTTTTTCTCGCAATTAGTGATATATTATCTCATAAAAGAAGATAATTAATGGAAACTTACTCTTGTGAGTTTACCAGTCATTTTTAATGCGATTTTTAGAATGTAAAATTTAAATAAATTGCTGTTTTTAGAGTCACATTGCACAGAAATTATACTCCTATATAAAAATATAGAGAGAGGCATAATAGCATGAGATAAAATTAATGTAATGCTTGATTCTTGTATGATTCTACTTGTGACACAATGTAAATAGAACACTTGAAAATTTAATGAATTATTTTAAAAGAGAGCAATTTTTTATATTATGGAAATTATCTAGCCTTTAATGCAAAAGTGGCTGAATGTAATAAAATAATATTGCACTTATGAATAATATTTTGAAATATAGCTGAAGCAATGAGAAAAAAAATTACTATAAAATGTTTTACTTATTTCAGGGTAGAACTGTTTGTTTCCACATCTTAAATGCTCTCCTGTATTGATTGTATGGAATATTAGCAGAAACATTTGTATATAGAACATGGTATTTATTTGAATAAGACATTTTTGAAGCTTCAAGCAATTTGTATTCCTAAGAAATAAATGAAGTTTATTGTTGTATTTCCCTGGAAGCTGAGAAGTTTTGTTACTTCTACTGAGATGATCTAATAAAAAAATAAAAATAATTGCAAGTATATATTTTATTATCAAAAAATGGCATGCAGAGACAATATGGCAGTGGTGGCACAATTTGTTTAAAGCTATAAAAAAAATACATAGTCACAAAACGTTCGTGAGTAACAAAAGTTAAAAAAAAATGTTAAAAAGGATTTGCTTTGAAGTACAAAGATGTTGAGAGCTTTCTTGTTTTGTTACTTTTGAAAATATATAATATTTCTAAAACGACTTTTAAATGACAAACTATATGACAATCACACTTTCTTTTGTAGCAGAACTGTAAGAATTTAAGCTCTGTTTATATTGTTTCAGTGGCATTCTACTCGCTTTTTCATCCAAGAATGCTTAGCCTTGGTGCATAATGTTGCATTTATCTACAATTTCAGCTGAAAATAAAACATTAATTATAAAAGAATAAAAAAGCATAATTTTTTATGTCAAAATGGAATTAAATTTTGGGAATTAGAAATTAAAGAATTTAGCACAAATAAAAAATTGAAAAATCTGAATAAATTTTTATAGGTTTCTTAACTTTTTCTTGTTTTAATATATAATTGTAGTATAAGAAAAAGTAAGCAATCTTTTATTGTTAACTCCTGTTGAAAGAAAAACATTAGTAAATTAATTATATTCTTCGGCTCAAACTTAAATCAAATAATAAATTGAATGAGAATCTATTTTTTATTTAAAACCTCAGTTATACTCCAGAACATAAATATGAACTCTTATTAGTTCACATTTACAAGAACTTAGACTGAAAGTTCATATGCAATATCAATAAAATAATACAAAATTTTATGTATTCGATTGAAATACTAGAGATTACAAGAAAAATAGTTTACACAATGGTATTATTTTAAAAAACAATGAATATTTTTAATATCCTATTTTTTTACAAATAAAGATGAATTAATTAGTAATCTTTTGACCTATTGATTAAGGTGTATATTTGTTTCTAGTGAATACTGTAGAATATTTCAGAAAATAGCTGAATAGTAAGACATTTAATATAATTGCTAATTTTTTTCTATATATAACGTCAGGATAGAAAGATTTTCAGCTTTTCAGTACAAAAAGGATGCGGCAATTATTGCAAATTAAACAGTGGGGCATCCCGGTCCCAAAAGTGGGTGGATCTTAGTAAGCAGGGGCCAAGCAAAAGACCGTCAGAGTTGACCTACCTGCCTAAAAAGTATCATTTAGCAAGGAGGAGATAGCGAACACGAAGGATTTTTGTTTGCGTCGGGATTCGAAACCACTACCTTCCGATAACGAGAACAACCTAACCAACTAGGCCTCCGCCGCCTTACATACATCTAATTTAATGGACATAAGCGATTTAAATTATATAATAAGAATACGCCGGCCAACTTGTTTAGTGGTCAGCGAGCCTAACTACGGATAGGGAGGTCCTGGGTTCGAATCCCGGTTCAGGCATGGATGTACTTTCTCTCTCTATCCTGTTTTTGTCCTTTCCTTGTGTGTGAATGAGGTAGGAATGATGCCTACCCTATAAACGGGTCCATATGACGTGACTGAGGGTGCGATGGTGGCCATCCCCTGTGGTGCATCCGGGACAACCCCTCGGCGGCAAAGAGGTCCCTATTTCTAAACGGTTCCTTGGGTATAAGGCGACAATACATCCCGATATACCCCGACCATTAGAAAAAAAAAAGATTAGGAATACGAGCCACGTATTTAAATTAAAAAGATATTTCTATTACTAAATTCAAGCCTAAGACTGGAATTGTACTGAAGAATTCTGACTTATTTGATTTCTAATTCAAACGGTAAATAAAAAAAAAAAAGTTTTTTATCCTTTATAAGATAAATGTTTTCAGTTTAATTGACTTCTTGACACTATTATTTATAATATATCATTCTAACGAGAATTTTATAAATTATTTTACACGTTTACTACAAGATTTAAATTTTAATTCTTATATTTGACATTCAGTTTAGACTCAGTTGATATTGAACATTTTTACTGTTTAGATTTTCTAAGTGTCATGTTTCAATTGAAATTTTTGTTGATAAATAGCTGTCTAAAGTATGCATTAAAAATTTTTAAACTACTTAATTATTAAGTAGTTTAAAACTTTATTAATTTGAGAAATAACTGGAATCATTATACATACATACATAGTGGTACAGGCGAACCCCAGACAGAACCTAAGGTTAATGGGTTTCGAATTCCCCCCCCCCATTACCAAGCGCCTCGTCAATCTGAATCACGGTCAAGTGACGAGGTCACACCTGAGCTGGAACCCTCCTCTCACAAACAGATGGACTTTGGATGCTACAGATTAACGTGGACGCGTCCCCACCAAGCCACAGGGATCCAGTAACCCAAAGATGTTGAATGCAGTCATCCTACCTATCACTGTCCATGGCAAATGATGTTTCACTTAGCAGATTTTAACGGCAGGCGGTGTGAAGCTACTAAGCCATTTGAGCTCACTGGGGTCATTAATAAAATTTGACGAAACTGTTGTTCACTTACTTTCTTTAAGGCCTAAACAATTTCCCCACTCCAAAAGAGTGATCAGGTGGTCGTCGTTGACGTCACAGCTGTCCAGAAATGGTGCGACGCAGTGTTCCATAGCCATAAGTGGAGCCCGTATTGGGAAGAGCTCGTGCCTTGAAACATGCCTGAAAGAGTGGTGTACAGCGTGTAAATCAAAAGTAATCGGTCCATCGTACTTGGAAGAGCTCTTGGATGATTTTTACCTGTCATGTGGGTGAACATCCAAATCGCAGAACTTCCAGATGACGGCATTCACCCATTTCCGGTCATGTGATTTCTCAGCCTCCTGTTCAAGCTTTAGAGTTGTCCCGTGCAGCTCGTCTCTCCTGGCCAGTTCCTGCATGACGTTGAAGAGCCAGTCTCGCATGCGACGTGGAAAGTCTTCCATTTCTTCTGGAGTGCATTTCCCAATGTCTGGAAACAGAGAAATACAAACATGTTTTCATATGCCATGTTTTTGTTTTGTAAATATTCAAAATCTTACTTTTATATACGTTCAGTTTATGAGTTCAGTTAGTTTTCACAGAACAATAATTTAACAATCCATGTGTATAATTATATTGAAAGCCCATTTAAGTCTTTCATTTATACATTGTCTCTATACACTCTGGACCTATTTCCTTTTTTGCCAACCGCGGGACACTGGGTAACTAACCTTTAGCCACAATATGGAAACTGCCATTCAGTGGGCACTTGTGAACCAAGTCATGGGGACGAGTACTTTTTATATACGTTCAATTACTTACGTTACTTCACCACTAGTCCGTTTACAGGATGGGTCACATTCATTCATCATTCCAGAAGAAAGAATAAACATACATAGCGGAGCAGCAGCGATTGTACATCTAGGTTAACGGGTTTGGAATATTTGCCCATAACCAAGTACCTCGTCATTTTGAACCACGGTCAGGTGACCTGAGCTGGCACCCTCCTCTCCAATTTACGCCGCACCAGCGGAAGGACTTTGGACGTCACTTGTTAACGTGGACACGTCCCAAGTTACGAAGCTCCAGCAGCCCTGAGAGGGAGACTGCGTGCCAATATTGCCCGCAGTAAATGAGGCTTCACTTAGCTGATCTTAACGGGAAGCAGCGTGGAGCTACGGAGTCACTGGAGCTCAGAAGAAAAGACAGAGAAACACTGAGAAAAAAAAAAAAAAAACATACGCATGCCCGAATTGGGACTCGAACATGGGACCAATAGCTAAGGAGTCCCGAACGCTGACCATTCAGCCATCGGCTAGCTGATTCCGATCTCTACAGATATTTTAGAATGATCATGGAATGAGAACTATCGGATCAAATGTTATTAAAATTGCTAACAACTAAAAAAGAGCATTATTTTTTGCGAAATAATAATCTTTTTATATTGTTTTCTGCTTAGTAATTGCTAGTTTTGTATAAAAGAACCATTTTCTGCGCAATAGTCCGAGAGAAAAACTTTTCTATTGAAGAATGAGGATAAATGTAGTATTGTAATACAGAATAAGTCATGAAAACATACCAATATAAAATTGAATATTAACTCATAATTGACTCCAAACTATTGATTATGGTGAAGAAGAAAGCAATTTCTGCCGAATAATAAGATAATGATATGTATGTACTGCCATAAAATACAAGATAATATATATTGGTAGGCAGAATTCTTAAGTTGGAAGTTACCATTAAGACCACGGACAAAACCTGAGAGTCACCATTAAGACTCACACATTAAGACATTAATTTATAAAGTAAGACACATCAATCACAATTGAGAGTCACCATTAACACCAACATTGAAAGTTATCAATAAGTAAAAGGAAAGTTACCACTAAGACAATGATGCAATTTAATTTGCCTTCAGAAAATGAAATCCACATATAGCATGTTTTATATTACATTTTAGAAGTCATTAAAGTATTTTAAATCATATCTCTTTTCGTCCAACTGCATTGCATGCTAGGCGACTTCTGTTTGGTGAAGACTTTTAAAAAAAAATTAAATCGTCCATGCCGATTTAAAGTAATTACAAAGTGGATGTTTTGTCTTGTTTTTTCAATTTTTTTTTTCTATTCTATTGTCAACGTATTGGCTTGAATCAATGGAAAACGACTCCTCAAACTGATGCTTTGGTCTTTATATAAGAAAGCGTTTTATTAACAAAATGAACGACAATATTTTAAACTTTGATCCAACAAGTTGGAGCCATAGAATTGTCACTCCATATGGATGTCGTCTAAATCAACTCGACTGCTGTTAAAGAGTTCATCAAATCAAAGATAAAGAAGATACTTAGAAGAGCTTTGACGGATTTCCAGACAACGTGAAATGACACAAAAGATGTTAGTAAGCCGGAGAGCCAGGCAAGAAAACTTGAATCGGTCAAAGACACAAATTAGAATAGATAACAATTTTAGGAGATTTTGGAAGCAATATAACTAAAGATTTGAAAATTTGAAAACTAATTATTAAGAACAGGTAATTGTCATGATTCTGAAAACTTTTACAAGCGAAAAAAAAATCATAATTAAAAATTACTTCCTTATTACTAATAAAAATCATGAATAGCTTTTTTCTCACTGCCGAACGACACTCAGACATTCGATTGTGAACTTCGCCTTGTTTGCTACCGCTCGAAAAATGTCATTTAAAGACAGGTAACAAATTTATCTAGACTTCGGATTTATAATGCCATCTTCATACGATGTCGTAATTAGTTATGAGTGTAGTAGATTCATGTGTTTTTTATAGATTCATGTGTATTTATAGATTCATGTATATTTTAAATCAATGAGAATAGTGATAAAGTAGCGTAATCATGATCTTCCATGGAATGAAAAAACAACCATTTTGTAGTGTATTAAAAAAAATTAATAACCCCTTAAAATATTGCAAATTCGATAGTAAATTGTGCAGTTTTTTTATGGACACAGAAAGAAATTTACTATAGAAAATCCCGAAAATTTGCGAATAAGGCCCACAAATCTGAAATATCTGTAGTTTACTTTTCCCAATTTTCCGCTATATTATTCCAAATTTTTAATTTTAATTAAGGTTTTTTTTTAATCCTTTAAGAATAAATATAAATATCAAGTAATTATTAGATCAGAGTAAATTTCCAAAAGTGTTATGATAACTTTTATATAATTTGCCACCATTACAAATTTGTAAAGTTCCTTAAATTTTAAGTAAGTCTTTTACAAATTTATTTAAAAAATATGAGCAATTTCGATATTGTCTTCAGAAAAATAACAAAAATAAAAATATTACTCTTAGATAAGTTTGATTATTTTGTGATTTTGAATTTAGTATAACTGAATTTCTTAAGATATCATTTCATTCCTTTTTATTCGGATTGTTTCCAATTTCCCATATGAAACAAAATACATTTCATTGCATAATTGCATTTCTAAATGGACCAATCCACATAAATGGAACAAGCAATTTAAGCCTGACCTGTGTTGTGGTCAGCATGCCTGATTGAGCTTAGGGAAGTCCTGGGCTCAAATCCTGGTTCAGGCATGAATGCACTTTCTCTCTCCTCTTTGTCCTTTCTTTAAATGAATGGGTTGTGAATGGTTGCCTGCCTTATAAACGGGTCTCTATGGCATGCGTGTGTACTGAGGAAGTCGTACTCTTCATCAAAATATGGTTCAGTAGGAAAAATGGAACAGCGCAGCCCATAATTCCAGCCAAGACAACAACAGCAACCAATTTAAAATATCATTATTTCATACCAAGCACTATAATATTTTAAATGACTTTTGACTTCTCTTAGTATTTGAATTCCAGGTCCAAGATTCAGTCTTCGGGCTGGACAAGGTCAATTCAGCCTTTCATCCCTACAGTGGTTTGATGAAACTGAGTAAAAAGGATGTTTGGGAACTGAACATTGGGGGTTTCGCGTTAGGCTGATCACCAAACTGGAACATTTGTTTCGCAACCAGGGCCTCAGTCACGATAATAAGTATGGGCACTGTAGGCTTTGGCCTCAAGGGGCTAACATGCCTCTGAGTTATTTTAGTTCTGTATCTTAGTTTCTTTACAATTTGTTATGGCATGTTATTCGATTAATCTGTGACATTTTCATAATTTATAGCATTAATACTTCATTAACGACATTTTTGGTTTCCTAGTTAATTTTATATTTACGCTATTTGAGAATGTCGACCGATGGCTGAGTGGTTGGCATTCCTGGCTCCTGAGCTGAGATTCCCGGGCTCGAATACTGGTTTGGGTATGGATGTTACTTTCTCTCTGTCTTTCTCTGTCATTTCTTCTGTGATGAAGTATGAATGTGGCCCACCCTGTAAAACGGGTTTGTGGTGGTATGGCGTGGGTAATGCTACTCGCTTCCGTTACTTGGTTCACTAATACTTACTGGGTAACGACAAAGGAGTAGCAGTTCCAGACTTGTTGTGGCAAAGAGTAGTCATCCAGTGTCCACCGTTATTTTTTTTAAAAAAAAATATTATTTGAATATAATGAGTATAGCAGTTTCCTGTATCTCTGATTGTTAAATTATGTCTAAAAGTGTATTAACTTCTTTGTTTCTCTTCATGCAAGAGGTCAAACTCGACGTGAACGTTGGGCGTAAAATGGACTCTAAACCACTATCGGTATCTATACCTATTATGAAAACTGAGACCCCGAATAATTCAATTTAATCCTATTCAATATTAATAAATGCAATAAAAACGTTATAATGTTGTCCTTAATATAATGTACTATGTATCACATTAATAAAAATTGCGTGTATAGCAATCCTCGACGTGAATGCACTGAAGTTCTTCCAATATCTCATAAAAAAACACAAAGGGAAACGTAGATTATTCCCTTAAATATTTATCAACAAACATGAAGTTGTTTGTTGTGAAGAATTTTTATTACCTTTGCATGGTCCATAATAGTCCACGTGGACATGCTTGTACTTGTTTCGCTTGCATTCGTCCGCGCCTTCTGTGCAGAGGCACCTCATCCGATACAGTTCACAGTCGCTGTCCCAAGTTTCATTATGGTTGCTGCATACCTTTTAATGAAACACAATATGGATTATGAATAAAATTCCATCATGAAATTAACATGTCAATAAGAATGTTTAGTTAAATGAATATGGAAATGCGTCAAAAGTATACTAGAGTTGTTTTTAAGTTGCGTATAACAGTAAAAGACTTTTAAAATGCATGCAATTTTTTTATATTTTGCGTTTATTTTGTTGTATAAAATGATATCAATCTTATAATTCTTTATTATGAAAAAAAGCAAAGCATTCTATTTTAATAATTTATTAATTTGAAATTTGAATGGTTGAAAATCAACTAATTGAAGACGATAAAAGTGATAATCACCAGCTTTTACAAATTAATCACGGTTAAATTTTTAACCATATCAAGTCGTTGGAAACCGCAGTATTTTGTAGAATCTCTACCCTAAAACAAAATATTAGATTAGGGTAGAGGAATACCTACCTCTACCCTAATCTAATATTTTGTTTTATTTTATTCTTTTTCAATTGTCAAACGCTTTTAACTGCCTTTTAATTTTGAAGAGCAATGAAGAGACGAAATAGGCAACTAAATCAGTGTCTTCATCTCCACAATGAGAGAGAATTATGGAGTTTCAACTGTTCTGATCTATGCACTAAGATCTTCAGCTGTTTCAGATATTGAACCCGTTACTTACTGGACATCAGAACGATCTATTTTTGCACAACAATACGGCGATTTTTTTTAAGCATTTTAATATTTATGTGCCTGATTTATAACTTTTGGATTATTTTTAATACATTTTAGATTTAGATCTAAAACTCTATTGGCGGAAAATGAGCACTAACTGTTAGAAGCATTAAAAATCTTTTTAAAAAAATGTTAGTGCTATTTCTGTTGGCATTTATCATAGTATTTAGCTTCCTGATTAAAGAAATAAATCTAAGTAAATTAAAACAACGCTCAATATTTCAGTTCCTTGTTATTTAAAGTTATAGCTTCCTCTACTGATGATATAACGGTGTTACTCTATGAACAGAAAATATATAATCGTATGGTGGTACGTCTATGTGAAACATTGATCTGATTATTTAAATTGAGTGTTTTTTATCTATGTTTTAGAGCATAAATATCACAAATCTGTTAATTTGACTGAAATACTGATACAAATAACCTGTATTCATAGAACAAATTGTTTGATATATACAAACCATCCAGAGGTTGAGGGTTTAGCCCAATAACGAGCAATGATTTAAAAATTTCTTAGCAAATTTACAAATGATTACAAATCGGGAAAATCAGCCAATCAAATCATATTGAACCATCATACTCAATCGTATTTTAATGTCATAAGGATATTTAAAAAAATGGAATTTTACATACTTTGTAGTGAAGAAGTTTTGCAGTGCTCTACATAAAGATTGTTACTTTATGTAGAGATTTAAAAATGTTTTTAATTAAGATTGAAACAACTTTGGTATGGGAGGTAATGGGTATAGAAGAAAATCAACTAACATGGATCCTTTGAATTGAATTTTCCAAAATGGCGTTTAAAGGAAATCGACTGGAAAATGGTAATGTTGTTCAGTAAATTGCGATAACAGTCGTGAACACAGTATAAACTACTTGAAACAATGGCATCTTCATACCGATTAATGGTAATTTAGTATTGACTATATATAGGGTCATCTACTTTGCCAAAGTATTACTTAACTGTGTAACCCATTGGAAAAATGTGATTTCGACTTATTATGAAGTATTAAATATATTAGAGAGAGTTGGTTATGCAACTGTGCTGTTATGTAGTTTGCTAAAGCGATATTTTAGAATAATCTTTGGTACTGAATGGAATAAGGGAAAATGTTATCTTGTTTTACGAGCTGTGATTTCTTTCATCAGAAGTGTAGAAAGGACAATAAGGATCCTCTATTCTCGTCCACAATTCTGAAGGATTTGGTGTGTGTCAGCATATTTTTCTCCGGCTAAATTATAACATCTCAGCCTTTCATCCCTTCAGTGGATCGATACACTGAGTACCAAGAATGCTTGGGAACTAAAAGCTAGGAGTCTTTCATTAGGTTGACTACCTAACTGGGGCATATGCTTCGCTCAGCAGGGCCCTTGGTCATGAAAACAGTTCTGGGCACTGTAGGCCTTGGCCCACATGGGCTGTCGTGCCACGGGGTTTAGTTTAAATCATAACATCTTTTAAGCGGATAATGCATTATTCCATTGGTTAAATAGAGCACATTTTCTTTAAAAGCTAAGAAATTAAATTAAAAAATTCATCCAGCTTCCAAAATCCCCAAAAATACGTGCCATTCTTATTGGTTTAATTACCTTGCAAAGATTTCTCCATATTTCGGAAATGTATGATACATTTTAATGTATTATGTCCTATAATGAACAAATTATGCAAAGATCATTTTTAACGACAGCAATAGTAAACGACAACATTCTTTCAATAGTAAACGACATTCGTTTACAATAGTAAACGACAGCAAAGATTATTAGTAAACGACAACATTCTTTCACTTTCCACGTAACATCCAAGTTTTTACTAAACACTTGACTGTTCTGATCACATCGAACAAGATGACTAGCAAGTGTGACAGTTTGTCTGCAGAGCATAAATTATACAATGATACTAAAACTATTTACTCTAGAAATTTAACTACAATTTATAAATACTTATACGCTTAGCATTATAGAATCTTATATTCATATTCTTCAGATGTAACTGAGAGGTTAAAAAATGAGAATTATAATAGTACCCCACCTTTCTTCTGAAATCCGATGTGTCCGGGCATTTCTTAACGCATACGCATTGTGCCTTTCCTTCCTCATCAATCTCGCATAGCTTTCCTGGACCACATTTGTGCTTGCTACAGGGATCTGAAAACATTGAATATATTTTCAATCATCAATTTACGATTCTGTATCACTAGGAATCTGTAAGGTGTACTACGTGTTGCACACAAAAATTCATGTTAATTCTCTCATAATGGAAGCATTAAAAGGATTAATTCATGATGAAAATATTTGAATTTAAAATTTTTTTAACTGTGTATTACTGACCCCTGTTGCCAAATCATGTTGAAAAATGAAATTTAATATATTTTGTTTACAAGGTACCCTATGAAAATGCTCTTTTAGTTCACCTAATTTGATTGCGAACAAGTCTTATTTAATGCATCACATGAATTCATTTCTTTTTACAAACTTATTTCAGATACAAAGAAGAATGATTCCTTGTACCAGTAATTTTATATTTGATCTTGTAATAATTTTAAAGTATCTCTTAAAATTCATTTTAAATTCTTCTCATTTTAAAGTCTTATTCGTATACTTGTATATATATATATATATATATATATATATATATATATATATATATATATGATTAAATTATTGTGTGTGTGGGATTTTTTTTCTTTTCATTCACTCATAATTCACAAACCATCAACATGAGTGCTTACATAAAATATTAGATTCTTGATACATTGAAAATCATAAAAACAATCTGAAAATATAATAGTTTATGAATAATTTTTAAAATAATGAGCCCAGTTCAATGAGATTAAAACTGTTGATTGTGTTTTGTGAGCGCGCTGTTTATAACCAAAATATGCTCAACAAATGATGAAAAAGCAAATAACAAGCGAATGCGGTGGAATACCGAGGTATACAAACTGATAAACAGATTGAATCTCATCAACATTGTGTAGATTTTACCCTCGTTGAAGTGACGAAGTCGACATCCGAGTGGATAATTTCCTCTCTATAGCATAACCACCTTACATGTTAACAGTTATATGAACGTTGTTATATTCGATAGTGTGCAAACATATGTTATCAAATGATCCTCTCAATCCAACTGCTCTTGATTGAATTAAATGTCAGGGCTGAGGCTGCTTAGTGGAAAAAGAAGCTATAGTAACTGGAAGGTAGCGGGTTCGATACTACATCTAGTTGATGAGCTGTTTGACAGTGAGCATCTCTGCATTGTAAGTTAAATTATTAGAGTAGGTTACAGTTGCTTTGAATTGGTGGTGTGAAGAAGAGTTTTAATGTCAAAAACAGTCTTTCATGTTTTTTACATATGAAACAAAATTACTAGCTGAGTAGAGCTGTTCCAGCCGACAGAAACAAGCAATCACAGAAATGCATGGGGATATAACCTTACAGCTTTTCTTCAAATGAAATTAATTTCGTTAGAGCGGATAAGCCAGTCCAATCGCTTGGCTTTCCAACAGAATACAAGATTTTCCTAATTAAGCAAAGATATATTAACCATGATTTAGATTTTAAAAAGATCTTATCTCACACACACAATAAATAGTTCATAGATTTATTTGTTACCACAAACAGCGAGATATGAATAATTTAAATTATTATACAGATTCTATAAGAATGAACGGAAAAATCTAACCTAGAATGTTTCTTCGTTTTAAAAAATATGGTGCAATAAATTTCGTCAAAAGACACGGGGATAATCAGTTTTATGCTGTTAAAAGTGAAGAAAAGTATCAAGCACTTTGAGTGATACTTTCCCGCATTATCATATGCACTTTATATATTTATATTATATACTTTTATATATCGATATGAATTTTAATACTTCTTAGGCATATAAAAGTTTTAGTCACTTTTTCTGGTTATGCATCCGAACTAGTGGTATTAATGTGATTTGAAAAGAAATTTTATATATCCTCCAATTAATGTTCAAAATAATTTATATATAGAGAGACAATTTCTTTAAATTTTTATAGCTAAATAGTTTTTAAAAAGTATTAAAAAACATTGAATATATAAACTTTTATATACTATATATATATAGTTTCTTATTTAGTAACAACGTTTTTCAAAAATACCATAAACTTTTATTAATTTTTAAAAAATCAGTCAGAGGATATCGCCTTTATGAAATGGCCAGCATTCTCACCGGACTTGAATCCGTTAGAGCATGTGTGAGACATGCTTGGCTGTTGAATCGCAGCCCGTCAGCCACTTCCAGGATAACATCGCCTGCTGAGTGGAGTTCTCGGCGCAAGTGTAACTCGATCATATGATCCTCGGCATGCCTCGGTGTTGTATTTCCTCGTATGGCAGACATTACCCTCACACCTACAATGTACTGTTCAGTTGTACGAAAGGTATTGTCTAAGCTCTCCAGGGGGCTAAAACTGTGGTTTTTGTATGTTTAGTATCATGCATATACCATCTTTTTTGTTTTTTCTTATTTGTTGTTGGTTTATCCTCTTTAAAGATCTGACATTTGTCAGATCAAATCTAATAAATTCTTGACAGTTAGAAAGTCAATGACTAGCAGGGGATCTGAGGATAAATCCTCCCGGGAAAGTCCGATGAAATCCAAAATATGTTTCGGTGAGGCTGGATGGTCACAGCATTTTTTACAAGTGGAATAATTCTTTGTACCATGTTCAAACGATAAACATTTTAAGTATCCACTTAAGGATATATTTTGTGTCTGCACCTTTTTTGTTACGAGTTCCGGCATTATTCTTGATTTATGGTTACCTGTGTAATATATACCTCAACTTCAAACCAATTTCATCTCAGAGCAAAAACGGGCTCAAATGCCATATAAATCCAAGGTGTCAAATCTTCAGTTTGGTGGGGTTTTTGACGGGTTTTTTTATATATCTGGCAACCTGGTTTTTATTAAGTCATAGATATGAAGACGAATAAAATTGCGCAAAAAATTCTATTTTAGCAATTCTAATATTTACGGCATCGCACTCATCAAAGTATGTTATTTTCGCAACATTTCTTCATCACCAAAAAAATTCAAAATTTGGAATCCTGGATTATACGGCATCTGTCACCAAAAATGAAGGTGAAACAGACAGGTAAAAAAAAAAAATCAGTTAATTAACGGAAGCAGAAAGAAATGGGCCTCATCCATACCTTCTACATATCCCCCTTTACCAGTGTCAAATCTCTCTAACTGCAGCTCATCTTCCAGCGCCGCCTTCTTCGGTTTCTTCTCGTCTGCTTCGTCTTCTTGGAGGAAGTCGAGGATGTTCTGTTCAGGGTCGGTTTCCTTCAAGGAGTGTTTCTTTTCTTTCTTCCGATGAGCCTACAAGACCATGAATACATAATCTCATTACCTGCATGAACCAATGCACATAATATAATCACACTTTTAAAAACTGATTTTTCACAAAGCCTGATTCCTGTGTCTATGTAAATGGGATATCTAATATCAGTTTAAAAAATTATGCAAAATACATTTTAATATCATTATTATTGGCTGGTGATTTTTCCAAGTATGGCGTAATAAGATCAAAATATCCGAGAAGTAATATAGCATAATTTTAAGTAACGAATATTTATAATGTGGTTTCAATAATTAACATTATTAACTTTACTATATGGGTTCGAATACAGCGTGTTGTAAAACGCTTAGTCCATTCAGTAGAGATGCTGCTAAGGCCTGAGGCATGGATGCGCTGTTATTCAAGCTTACAAGTCCTCTCCAAGTTATCGATTGCCGAATACATCGCTTCAAAGAATCAAAAAGGAGATCAAGTACGAGGGTTGCTATTTATCTTTCTGGCCTAATAATGAAAAAACAAATATGTAGGATCGAAATTGGTTTTATTGTTTTTCAAAATATTCTCCATGATGATCAATACACTTTTGCATGCGTTTGAACCAATTTGCAAAGCACTTTTTCCAGTCCGATTGAGGTAACTCCAAAACATGCGTTTTGAATGCATCAACCGCTTCTTCGGGGGTTCGTAAATCGTTGTCCACGTAATTTATTTTTGATGTGTGGGAATAAGAAGAAGTCATTGGGTGCCAAATCAGGTCTGTACGGCGGATGACCCATCAGTTCGATCTTTCGCTCCGTCAGAAATGCCTTTGTTTGAGTCGATGTGTGAGAGCTCGCATTGTCATGATGAAGAATGATTCGCCTGTTCTGCTTTTTTCGAATTTCCCCGATGACTTCTGGCAAACAAATGGTCGTGTACCATTCAGAATTGACCGTCCTGCGTCGCTCTAACGCTACTGTTGCCACATGACCGTTAATGCCGAAGAAACAGGCAATCATTTGTTTCGATGTGCTTCTTCCTCGAACAACTTTTGTTGGTTTTGCCTCGTCTTGGAAGACCCATACAGTTGATTGCTGTTTTGTTTCTGGCTCATATGCATAGATCCATGATTCGTCACCTGTGTAGATGTTATACACAGCCTTTGATGTACCTTGAATGTATTTTTCCAACATTTCCTTGCACCAATCGACACGAGCCTTTTTTGAGCGTTTGTCAGATTATGCGGGATCCAACGCGAACAAATTTTTTTTACGCTCAAATGTTCATGCAATATTTCATTGATGCTAGTCATACTAATGTCCAAAGACGCCTCTATCTCACGGTATGTCACATGACGATCTTGCTTTATCAGTTCACGCACAGCATTGATCTTTTCTGGCACAACAACGGATTTTGGACGACCTGCACGGGATTCGTCCTGGATCGAACATCGACCACGATTAAATTCATTATACCAATTTTTTACAGTGCTGTAGGATGGCGCTTTATCGCTGTATAAAGAATTAAGTTCATCAAAGCACTCTTGTCTTGACAATCCACGTCGAAAGTTATGAAAAATAATGGCACGAAAATGTTCACGTTTCAATTTTATTTTTTGACAGAGAAGAGCTTTTCAATTTACTATCAACAACACAAATAAAGCTATAATGGTAAATCGTCTGCTGAATTTATGTTTAAAAATATCAAACTTTCGATTAAAATCGTCTTCGGTCGCCTAGAAACACTTACTGTTGCCAAGGCCAGAAATATAAATAGCAACCCTCGTATAAGAAAACGTGCGACTGAAATATTGAGTCGTTGAATCAATTTAAAAGGGAGCTTACCGTAGCCTTTTGATGTGACCGCAATATTAAAAGAGGAAGGCACCGAATTCAATGTCAACCAGATTTGAGAGGTAGAGAGAGAAAATAATTAACAGAAAATATATAATATAAATATATATTCCAGTAATTTTTAATTAAAACTTGTATATATTTGAATGTAAACAAATTTCTTCAATGGAAATAAAAAATTAAAGGTAAAAAGTTATTTTTAAAAACAATTGTAGTATCAAATTTTACCTTTTTCGACGCAACAACGCCAACTATTAGCAGAAGTATAAAAATTTTGTACAATTGCATATCTGGTGAATCTAAAAACAAGAGAAAGTTGATTTAGTGACTATATTTAAAGATGAGTTATTAAATCAAAAAATAAATTAAAGCGAAAAATATTATATCAATTAATATTATAATCAAGCATGGCTTGAAACGTTTTTATTCAAATTAATTGTATGACTTGTAAATATGATAAATTAATTTTATTTACAAACTATATATAGCTATATAAGCTATATGTAGCTTCACGCCGCTTCTTGTTAAGATCAGCAGAGTGAAACATCACTTACACTAATTATTATATATATTATGTACACAAATATATATATATATATATATATATATATATATATATATATATATATATATATATATATATATATTTGTGTACATAATATATATAATAATTAGTGTAATAGTGTAAGTGATGTTTCACTCTGCTGATCTTAACAAAAAGCGGCGTGAGGCTACTGAGCCACTGGAGCTCTTATTTATACAAACAGAGATTACTCTGAAATTTTAGTGGTACAGGCGAGCCTCAGACGGTACCCTTATGTTAACGCATTTGGAATACTTCCCCATTACCAAGGGTCTCGTCATTTTGAACAATAGATTGATGACGAGGTCACCTTGTCCTCTGCACATCCAGGTCACACTAGCGAAAGAACTTTGGACGTCATGAGGACACGTCCCCTACCCACGGAGGTCCAGCAGCCCAGTGACGGAGAATGTAGTCACCTTCCCCATCATTTTTTTGTCTTGTGCCAGCTTAGGCTGGCAATATGTGGCCGCGCTGCTCTACTTTTCCAACTGAACCATTTTTGGTGTGGAGTCCGACTTCTTCAGTACACACACATGCCATAGGTACCCGTTTATAGGGTAGGCAACCATTCACACAAGGAAAGGACAAATACAGATAGGAAGAGAGGACAAATAAAAATAGAGAGAGAAAGTACATCCATGCCCGAACCGGTATTCGAACCAGGTTCGGGTATTATGCCCGAACCAGGACCTTCTTATCCGCAGTCAGGTACGCTGACCACTAGACAAGTTGTCCCCATCATTGCTAGGAGTAAATGATATTTCACTTTGCTGATCTTAACAGGAAGCGGCGTGAAGATACTGAGCCACTGGAGCTCTTATTTATACAAACAGAGATTACTCTGAAATTTTATGGGCTACGTGCCAATGAAACTTTGTTGGAAAAAAATGGAATTTAATTTGAAAATATAAAATATTTAATGCTGACTTTTATTAATTAATATCAAGTAGTTTAGAGTAAAATCGATTTCATAACGAAGAAGAAAATGGAGATGATTTTCTATGGTCTGTGTTTTGATTCATATAAATATAATTAACTCAAAAAAAATAAACTCCAAATCTAAATTAATATTTAAAATGATGATCAATTTTGTGGTGTTATATACAGATGATTTACAGAACAACATAGAGTTCGTTGTTGGCTTCATGGTGAAAAATACACTAAAAGGCATTTGTTAGCAGTAATCCTTGCGTGTATACCATACGAGATATCTTACAGCTATATATATGTGTGTGTGTGTGTGTGTGTGTGTGTGTGTGTGTGTGTGTGTATAGGTAGAATGTCAGAAGAAAGCCAGTTAAAAAGCCAGAAAGCATAAGAAAACCAGTTAAATTACTTAAAAATAATCAGAACTGAATTATTTTCAAAATTTTAAGTTGTCATGAAATGAACATATCACTTTTTGGCGTTCCGTCACAAAAAGGGAATGAGATATGGGCTTTTGAAGATGATCCCAAGTCCACAAAGGGAAAAATACTTTTTTCTTAATGTCCGCCTGCACTTAGAATATACCTGTTTATCACTACAAAGAGCGAGTGTGATGGCATTTTATACAGTGGGGCACCCAGTGGGTGTGCCATCTTGGCCCAGAACGTGAAGAAACAACGAAAGACAAACAGAGCGAGGAAACAACATTCGTGCCTAAATCAGGATTCAAACCCGGAACCTGCTGCGTCGAAATTAGGGATGATAACCACTCTGTCATCGATCAGCAGGAAGATAGATATTGAGCCATGAAAAAAAGCAATGTAAGCCCTTCTTTCAGTGATACGGAACTGATCGTCGGAATCAAACTCTGGAAGGAAAATATATGATAACAGCTAACTGATGCACTATTAGATTTTTTTCCAGGAGTTCTTTAAGATATGAATATTAAAGGACTTGTACTCCACTATAACTATGCATCTTTTCTACCAAAAAGACAATCAGAGGAATTGCTTGAACAGAAAAAAAAAATGTGACAGAACATTCACCTGATCTAGTTTCGTGCGACTTTTGGAAATTTTATAATCTAAAAAAGAAATTTCATAGACGCTCCTTTCATTCCAAAGCTGAAATTGATATGCATTTTTTAAAATCTATTTTGAGAAATAAATGGATATTGAGGCATTTACTTTGGAATATTCAACAGCAGAATCACACTGATACTCGAAGATACTGTTTTGAACACTTTTAAAATTCCGTAAATATATCTTTAAGAATCTAGATTTGTCTCAAATATTTAAGGGTGGCCTTTGCATATATGGTTTAGCGATTGGCTGTGAAAAATGAGAAAATACTAGTATCATAAATCAAATAGAGTGCATTATTATATGGGAGTGTATGAGGGATTTATTTTACGTAGGTTAATATTAACGAATTAGTGAGTGGTTAGCGTTCCTGACTCTTGAGCTGTGGGTCCCGGGTTCGAATACCGATTCGGGCATGGATGTTACTTTCTTTCTCTGTTCTCTGACATTTCTTCTATGAAGATGTATGAATGAGACCCACCCTATAAATGGGTTTGTGGTGGTATGGTGCAGACAACGCAACTCGTCTCCGTGACTTAGTTCACAGGTGCATATGGGGGTAACAACAAATGAGTAGCAGTTTCCGGCGTGTTGTGGGATAGGGTTCGTCACCCAAGTGCCCGATGTTGGAAAAAAATATTACTGAATTAGACATTGATTTCGTCTAAATAATTTAACTTTTTATGATGAAAAAGATTACGAATTCACCCTGGTTCAATGCAAAGATTGTGGTTTTCTGAGTGGAAGACTTAAGTATTGATTTCAAAACCTGCTGAACAACTTAAGCTCTTCTTCAGGCATGTTGAATCACATCTTAAGAGTTTTTCGACTTTTCTCCTCTAGTGAATTAATTTTTTCTCTCTTTATGAAACGTCCTCCGAAAATAAGTGTTCAAATACTTTGCAAGAGAGTTCAGAGGTTCGCTTTCGGATGAAAACTTTACTTACGGATTGTTTAATTAACTTAATTAACATCAAGCAGATAATTTTTTAATTTAATCACAAGAAAAGTAGCAGTAAGTTCTCCTTTTTTTCAGCGTAACGCAGTATAGAAAACTTTTATACTTACTTAAAATTATTTTGTTATTAAGTAATTTTAAAACTAATAAAACTTTTGTTTTCTGTTCAAATACTTGAACCACCTATCCGTTAATGATTTTTAATTTACAACGTCAGCAAGAAAATCGATGTATACATATACAGAATATATGTGATGTAAACAGAAATATCACTAAGGAATGTTAAAGAACTCTTGGGAAAAAAAAAACTTATGAAAAAGTTGATTAAAAAGGGGTAAACTTTGTTATCCATGTTTGACGCGTTTTCAAGGCACATCATTAAATTTCAAGCAAAACATAAATCCTTAAGCTTGAAACTAACAGATATGTGATTAAAGCACATTACTGTTTAAGGTGATGAAAAGTGAACTAAAACGAGAAATCCGCAGTTTTAAGAGTCGATGCTTTTACAGTGTGGATTTATGATCAAACATGTACATTGATTACATCTTCAAAAAGATTATGAGACATTAGTTATTGGAAATGTGCTTTGATGATCACTGTCTTTAGAAGTCTTCTCGATGGTACATTCTTAAGCTTCAACAATAGTTATCAAACAGATTTTCATCACCCAAAATAGGTTTTTCCTATTTATAAGTATATTTTTACTATCCAAAAAACCAACATTAAGAACAAGATTTTTAGCAGCTATAGAAATCTGAATTTATGTGGATTATCTGACTTTCTGATTATCTGATTGAATTTATGTGAATTTATGTGGATAGAAATAAGAGGTTATCCACAGTAGATCTCCTCCTTTATTAGTCAGATGAGAATCGATAATCTACTTACAGGAAAATATTGTATTTAAAGATTCCCGGAAAGAGTGAAAGTTGTAAAGGAGAGAGAATAAAAGCTGTCGCGTGTAGCAATAAATACTGTATTCAATCCACTGAATTGTTATTGGAAAAACGCTTTTTTGCCTTAGTTTCATGTTATTTAATTAGTTGAATTATTTCCCTTTACAGTTTTTTTCTCTCTCTCACACACACACATTTTACAGGTTACAAATTTTTTTAGAACTATTTATATAATATAATGAACGATAAGTAAGAAAATTTTGTATTTTATAAAAAAAGGTGGTTTTCATAATTTTTTAATTCTATAAAATGTTTAATCTAAACTTTGAGACTTATTTTATTTAAAACGTGAAACTATTATCTTTTGATTCTTAGTGTAAAAAAAAATCCAAATTTTTAGGACTTCCTTTTCCATGAGATAAAATGGGTTAAATCAGCGAACGGTCTGAAATTATTGCGATAAATATATTTGCAAAGCACTTTTCTTTTGTTTATTTCTTCGAGGAGATAATACCAGATCACCACGGCAAAAAAGGATACATTTCTTTATTTAAGATATTGTACATGTATTGTAATAAACGATAAGAAAAATGATGATAGCACATAAAAACTACAAAGATCAAGTATTCTAGCTTTTTAATTCTTTCAATTATTTATTTAAATCATACAGTCTTCTAATATGAAAAAAGTAGAAGTTGTATACATTGTAAAGCTCTAAAAGTTTTTAAATCATGAAGAATAATAGGATGATATTTATACATTAAATTCTGGTTTTGTCATTAGCTTGGTACACAACCAATTCTAAACTTTTGTATAAAAAAAAAATCTTACTTCAAAATTTTATCTAAATCTTATTTTTGTTCAAACCTTTTCCAAATGAAATGAAATGTCAGCTACAACTCTGTGGCTTCTTAAGATGAAATTTCGGTTATTTTTTCACAGATAATAGTGTAAGGAGTACTTTGCGCATATTTAGTTCGAAATTTAAAGGAATTAAGTTCCATTTATATAGTAGTCAATTTAATTATTTAGTAACAGGTTGTTGAAGAGAGCAAATTGTCTGTTTTGGTTGGTTTTAAGACTTTGGCGTGGATTTATCGTGAATAGAATAAATTCAATCTTCTTTTTTATTATGATAAATGCTTTCTTCTTCAATATAATCGTTATCTTGTAAATAAATATAAGTTATTTTCAAGGAACACACAATTCTTTGATTGTATTACAGTACTAGGCCAAAGACATCTCAACAAGCTTCCTCCAAGGGACACGATCAGGCGCTACAATGCGCCAACAGCTAATTTTTAATGCGTAGATCAGCTCCTACGCAATCCAGCCATTCAGAGCCACGTGTTCCCCTTTTCCTAGTAACTTCTACATTTGCAAAGTCACCGTTTTAACAGGGTCTACATCTAAAATGTGCTCAAGCTATCTGATGTAATAAGATCCAATCACTCTGAGAATATTAGGCTGTTTCCAGGAATACACATGCAAGCTGTTCACCTTTGCGACTCTATTCTACCTTTAGAAACTTAGCTTCCATCTTATTTACAGTATTTAAAATTTATAACTAAACTGACAGGGAATATTGCTTACAATTACTTAATTCTTCTATTGACACGATCGTCTCTAATGAGCCAAGGATTTCTCAAGCATGCTACAAAGCAATTTAGAATCCAACACATTACTTACCTATTGGAATAACTTTTACGAATAGTGGATCGTATTTATGCATCACAAGGGAATCATGCGAATACGGTTCTGCCGTCCATAGAAATGATTTCTTGGAACACTTCCAAGCATTCACCCCAATAGAAGCGCGTGCAAAAAGCAGAATCTCAACTTGTCTAGTGGTCAGCATGCCTGACTGCGGATAAAGAAGTCCTGGGTTCGAATCCCGGTTCGGACATGGATGTAATTTCTCTATCTATCCTGTCTTTGCCCTTTCCTTGTATGAATGTGTTATGAATGGTAGTCTACCCTATAAACGAGTACCTATGGCATGTGCGTGTACTGAAGAAGTCGCACTCCACACCTAAATATGGTTCAGTTGGAAAAGTAAAGCAGCGCACCTGATATTGCCAGCCTAGCTGGCACACGCCAACAACAGCAACAGAAGCTCAACATCCATCTACTGTTGTTTAATAAGGCTGGGATTGAACCCTAGACTCTCGATTTAAGGAGCTCTGCCTCATCTCTAGGCCACGATGAGCCCAAGTTACAACTTAACAAATTAAATAACCACTTTACCAATAAACAATTTCTTGCATAAATTTATCTCCTCTGCAGGTTAGTATCAAGACGATGATAGTAAAGAAGTGTCACTGAATCTCATGCTAATCTGCTGCACAGTAAAGCAATGATGTAAAGCACTGAAGCTAACACCAAATTTTCGTATAGTCTAATTGCTTACCAAATAATATGAATAAAATGTTATGGTGTATTCTTATCGAACTTATAGTCAACAAGCCAATAAAAAAAGCAAATAAATATAAATATCTCGTAAAACCCATGGGCACTTAAGGAAATGACATTCCTGATTAAAACACCTTTCTCTACAACACTGTCATACTGAACAGATTATTGATATTTTGTACTGCATAAGATAGAATTTTCCTTCTTCTTAACTTAAGCACTCTGGAAAAAGATCAGCTCTTAGACATTTTTGGTTAAAAGATACAAAACTGCCAAACTTAACAGCTTACTGATATTGTTTTGTGTTGTTGTTGTTACTAATAACACTTGGGCGAACCAAGCCCGCTATGCCTTGGCTATGCGAATTTAAGTCAATTGAGAGCGTCTTTCGTTTAATCAGAGCACCAAATAGGTGAAAGTACGACATTTTGCTCTCCAAATCCTACGATAGATGGCACCACCAGAGGATCTACTCTCTCAATTTTGGCATTGATCTGAAGGGAAGTAGATTTCTCCAGACCATCAAGCCTTGGTAACTACTCAACGACAGACCACAGAATTCTACAGATTTAAAGAGCACTGTGGTCTTGGTCTTTGGTCGGTGGGTCTTTGGCGGCATTGGGAATCGAACCCCACCCTTCCGCATGGGTGGGGCCGATACCTTAACCACTAAGCTACCACGGCGCACGATATTGTTCTGTATAAGATACAGCTTTCTTTCTTCATAATTTAAGCATTCGAGAGAGAGAGAGCCCAGTTCTTAGAACATTTTATTACACAGAAATCTCATAAATCAGTTGAGAAACATGACTTATATGGAATTTTTATAAGTATTCAAAAAGAGATAAGTTTAAGCACTTTTCGAGCAAAAAAAGATAATTCTTCCAATTTGCTTCAGCATATCTTTTATGATTACGAAAGAGAATTTACAACAACGATACCAATTAAAAACAAGCATATGATTCTTTTACAAAAAAAACCTCTTATATTAAAAATTAAAGTCCGAATTGATTCATAAGATCAAAATATCACAAATCTTAATATGATATTAATGGTTATTGCCCACTATTTATTAAGAAATTATACTTTTTATCATAATTTAAAGTCCTTATTTATGAGAATAATATATAAAGTGTGTATTATTTAATTATACTTTTTTCACAATTGAAATGAAATGAGCTTAAATAAGAAAATAGCTTTGTGATCATATATATATATATATTATTTTTAATCTCATATAAAATTTAAATTACATTAAAAAAGCCTTCATATTTAGAAATATTTTTCCTAAATTATTAATATTATAATATAATAAAGGCGTGTAACTATAAATTAAACTATGACAGATCATCAGATTATCTGGCACACCCACTATCATTTGGCAGATGATACTGGGCGTGTAACATCTTTCCACCCACAAAAATTTATTCAAATCATTCATTTGGATTGCTATCATTTTTTTAAGGTATTGATACGATGAATATCCCATTTTAGGAAGTTATAATTTATTATTTAGCTTTTTGAAGACATAATAGTGAAATTTAAAACACAATATAAATGCATTTTTCAGTGCTGTTATTAAGCTAAACCATTGTTAAACAAAAGTAATCAACTGGAGCTTTGATTTAAAATATTTGTTTCATTATTTTGTCATTCACAAACACATATACTTTATATGAAAGAGATTCATATGTATAATATTCATAATTTCTTGTATTTTTGAGTATAAATACATCAAAAATTTTTGTAAGTCTTTTATTGATGAAAAACATAAATACTACAAAAGTATTACAATAAGGATACACAAGCAATTTTTCACCTTACATTTAACAACAATGTTTGAAGCAATGCATTTAGAACCTTCACCATCAATTTAGTTGACTTAATTTATATCTTCAATCTTAGAAATAGTTTTACTTTTAAATTCATTATCAACTTAAATAGGAAAATTTTTAATAATCAACCCATGGAGGTTAAAATCAATATATCTAATTTTTATGCATTCAAATATTTAAAGAAAAAAAAAAGCTGGGATTAGAAATAGGTATCACATATTTTCCATTTTGTGCTGCCACATTTCCCGAAGTATTAAAACACATTTATACAATTATTCTAAATTTCTGGAATCTTTATTAGTATGCCTGCAATATCTACGTACTACTTTTCCATCATTCTTCAATGATTTTATTAAAAATTCTATCTTTTTTCGATTTGTCTTAAAATTTTGAATCAGCTTAAAATGAAATACTACAAGTATACTCTTAATTATTTCAGAAAAAATCTCTTGATAAATCTTTTCACTACATTTAAATTGAAAACTCACCCATAACGATTTCATATTTAAAATTTCTAGCAAATTTTATTTAAATGTAATCATTTCTAATAATTATACAGATTTATTTCTATTTCTTATGTTTCAAATTTCTATTTATTAAATTATTTTATTGTATTGGTCATAGGTTAAAAACGGTAAAGTATATTATACAAATTAATAATAAACTTGAACTAATAAATGTATTATACTTTATAGAGTAGGCGGTTCCTATTGCAGTTGCTTTAGCTGCTAAGTCAGCTGGAATAGTCTTAACTTGTATGAAATAGCTCCTCAGTCATCAGGCATCTAATTAGTCTTCGTTTTAATTCCATCTACTCTATAGTTAATAATTATTTCTTTTATTTTCTTCAAATAAGCTAGAGGATATTGTTTTTGTCCGTAATATATTTTCCAAGTGACAGAACTTTAATGATTCACAGACACCGAAAAATATAGTATATTTGACAATAAGAATGATATCATTACAATTTTTAATTTGTGTTTTTAATCAACCTTTAAATTAATAATATTAGTTTGTAAGCTTATTAAAATATGCTGTAAAATTTTTGTCTGGGCAAATGACAGTTTCATTCCAACTAAAATAAAAGAAAAAAATAAATGATTTTCTATTAGTGATTTGATTTATAAATAGATTTATTTTTAAATCAAGAAGAAAAAAATATTTTTATTTTACCTCCCAGTTTCACATTTTTTTTTATTATTATTTAAACAAAAATCTAAATTATGTACTGTACTTCTACAGAAGTGAAATACATAAAACTTCGTTTCCATAATAGTACTTCTATTCCATAATTGTAAAAGAATATTAATTTTTCATTCGTTATCAACAGAAAAAGTTCAGCCACTAAGATTCATTTTTAATTTTTTATCTATAGATTAAAATATTCAAGAAACCCATAATGTTCCAATATGGATTAAAACTGGAACAAAAATGAAAGTTCTTTTAAAATAATAATCTATCACGTTAGAAGTTAAACTGTCAGTGATAATTATCGTCTGCTAGTGAACAATCAAGAGAAAGTTCTCGCTTAACACATGGTTAAAGTTAACATACTTTTCTGTCTGACTGAAGATGCTGCGGGAGCTAGGAGACTTAAAAAAAAAAAGAACTAAATATTATTCTTTCCTGTAATAGCTGCAACATCCCATATGTGCATGTTTTGTGAAAGGCAGACGGTTTTCTAGCAAATAAACAATGACATCATGCCCAGTGATTTGAAGTGAAGAGAGAAAGGGATTTATTCCTGTCATCTCTACATCAGAAGTTCTTAAATCATTCGCACCAAACTGACTTTTTCTTTTCCATTGAAGTAGGACTTCAGATGTGACGTGATATAAAAAATAACAGAAATTGAAAAGGATGCTCATGATAAAGTTTATTAAACTTAATTTTAAAAATTGAATATTTAAAGAATAAATTACAATATTTTTAACAAAAACAGATTTCTAATTTCATTGAGTAAGCATCTGTCTCAAAATATACGAATAGCAAATGTTCTTAATCTAGAATCATTCTTTTAATGTGATACTAATTATATGATTATAAGTTATAAGTTTCTAATTTTATGTTGGCATCAAATTTTATACAGAGACTGAAACTGAAATTAAATAAATCGAATGAGATCAAAATATTCCAGGTTGGTTTGTTTGTCGCTCAACGGCCATTTTTTGCACACGAGGGCCAATTAGACCGGTACCTACGATTTAAAGTGAATTCCGAATCACTACAAACATCCATGCTCAAGGTAGGATTCGAACCCACGAACTGTAGAACCGAAGGCAAGAGCGCTAACCATTCGGCTGCCAGCTCGGCTCAAAATATTCTAGAGCTTGAAGATATAAATAAACAATTTCATAGTCAGTCATATATAACGAATATTTTGATTGCAAATTAAACTTAAAAATTGATCCATTAAATTTTAGTTGGGAATTACTTTTAATTAAATTTTCAATAAAATTGTTTAAAATAAATGCTTGAATCTAAGGTGATTATAGAAAAATTCATAATTATAATTATATATTGATATACGAAAATGAAGACCATTTATAAAATATATTTTATCTCACACTTAATTAGCAATAACTTCAATATCATTATATAAATTCAATAGCAAAACAAACAGAAATAAAATTTTAATTCATATATGATAATTTTTAATTTAAAGATTTATAAAAAAAATATTTCTTTCCAAATTTTCGGATTACGAATATTGATTAATTAAGTTTGTAAAACTTTTATTCGGAAATGTTAGCAAAGTTCCATTGCTGATGACACAAAACTGGATATATTGCCTAATTTATTCGATGTCAATAAGTACTGGTTGATTTTACTTCTTTTTTTTCGGGATAAGACTAAATAAATACCTAAACTAGATATCTGTGGATCTAAATAAATACCCAAGTAAATATCCTTCTTTTACGCGAACTTAGTGGCAAATCGTCGGTGAAATTTGGAAGAATTTGGTATTTCTTAAAGGTGAATAGCCAAGAATTTTCGATACATCGTACTCTATTTTGAGTGAGAGTGTGAAACTGCTGGCCTAAATATATAGACACCCAAACATGAAATTTTGTTGTTTTTCACTCCAGTTTACTGGGAAATATTCATCGGTGACGTCATAAAAACCGCCTCTAGATAGATAGCCTTCTTTTCTGGAAGATCAGTCTCAAACTATTTTTAGTATACGCTTATTCGGTTTTTCGGAATAAAAATTAATACAAATATCCAAACAAATATACTATTTTTTTTTTACTCTAGCTTGTTGGTAAATTTTCGTAAGTGACGTTATAAAACTAGATGGATGATTTTCTCTTCTATAAAAGAAAATAACAATAATAAAATATTTTCAATATAGATAAATTATTTTTTTTGTTTTAGGCTAAGCATTTCTAGATTAACTATAGCTATGTAAATAATCTTTTTTCATCTGATTTCAAACCTTTCATGGTAACGTCGCAAAATCAAATGTGTGGTTTTCTTTACTAGAAGGTCAAAAATTTTTCAATGTATGCAACCATTGGTCTGAATAACTATACGTGGTCAAATATTCTTCTTCTAGTTAATCATAGCAGAACATCTCTGTTAAAATTCGTTTAACAAACAAGAATCCATGAATCGCTAAAAGAATATTTAATGAAGCAAGTTATAAAGAAAGAGATTACACATATACTAAACTAAGAGAAAAAAGAACACGGTGTGTTTATAGATTTTGAAGGGCTTGAACATAACCACCAATCAGAAGGCAGCGCTGCAGATGATTGGTGTAAAATATGTGGATGTCTTAGAAGACTACAGCTTTACAGACGAAAATAGACTGTGTTTCTTTGGGATTACTTGTATTATATTATTTACAACAATCTCAAATCTAACAATAGTCACAAAACTTCGAAGATCAGATTTTTTCCAATATCTGTGGATTGTTTTTCTGTTTTGAAGGGATAAAACCTTTGAACTGAATAAATACACAAGCAATGTTGAGAAATTTAGTTAGTAGAAAATGTCTTGCATTTAAAATCGTAATTAATTTAAAAAGCTATTGATAAAATTTCTTAATTAATTTAAATTTGCTTCAACAACATAACTACGTCTTTACTGTATATAGGTCATCTCTGAAATGAAAACCGGTGTTTGTCCGTGATTGCCAAAAGAAGCAGCTGGAGCTAGGCATCTGACTTGCCAGCTATTTGAACCACAGTTTCAAGACAAAGTAAATGCAGACAGACAGATGGAAAATAATGATATATTAAAATACTGAATATTGATCATTGTGAAAATATTGAATATTGATCATTATGCTCACATGTCTGTCAGATGTCAACGATTTTATCTAGGAGCAGAAAACCTGAAAGGTGGACATCATCACAGAAGACCTGTTTGATATTTTCCAACAAGTTTGATTTACATCAGACATTCATAAAGAGGAAGCTAAGTACCCGTTACCCCCAAGGCAACATCACTGAACGGCATCTTTATAATATTCTAAATTTGCTTATTATGGATGGAATTAAACGGGACTTCCGAGTAGATCTGCATGTTTAAATCGAAACCATGGCAATACCCATTTAACGGGATACCATGCTAGAATAACATATATGTTTATTTAGAGATACCAATGGGCACAGAATTTTGTTCATTGATGATAACATTTTTCTTATCCTACAAGTATCATAAGGGCGTCTTTCGAGATGAGGATATCACTATAAGAATTGGCAATCATTCTCATCTAAATATCATGCATGGGCATGCTTTTGTAGCCGAATTACAGCTCGCCAACCACCTTTTACAAACTTACTGGAATTTCTGGATCGTTTGCTGGGTGGAGTAATCTTCCCCAATATCAGATTAATATTTTAATTTCAACAACACTAGCCATTGTACAGTCTGTATCTCCTCGCAAGGGAGACATGCAGTGTATTAATCATCATACTAAGTATGTAATATTAAGTTTTTTCAAGGTTTTTATATTAATTGCCTGTAGCAATAATCTTTATTTTTAGGAATGATATCATATATGGACTCCCTTTTGGTACTTAATCTTTTTTAAAGGTGCTTCACTAATAAATCATGTTTTCTGTTATATGTTTAATTTCTGAACCTTTATTTGTCGCAACTTTGGTGATTAAGTGACTGATCTTTAATTTGGGACGTGAGTGCATACCAATTGCTTGTCATCTGCTGAGAAATACTAGCTCTCATTGAAAAAATGTCTAGACGAGAATTATTATAAGCAAAAACAGCGCCAAGTTAACAGAGATAAAAATCCACTTTAAATTTGGTAATTACAACCATAGCGGAAATTAAAATTGGGTAAAAGAAGATTAATCACCACATCTAAGATTCTATGAAACAAATCAGAATTGCACAGAAATTATCTTTATTAGAATCTCGTCGGGAGAAAAAATATTAGTGTCTCAGATTTTAATGACAGGATTAGTATACTACGTAAGTTTTATAAATAGTTAATCCACTTTTTCTTTAAAAATTAAAACTATTCAAAAAAGTTCGCAACACGATTTTAAAAAACTAAAGCCAAACAACTAAGTGATTAAATCAAACTGAACTCTCTAGCGTAACAATGATCCTTTTATGCAGCAATAAATGTTACGTAATACATTTCGATAAGGGTAATTTTAAAATAAAGAAAAACTGAAATAAAAATTAAGTTAGTATGTAATAATCCTTTTTGAATTTACACCTGTTTTACAATAATGTTTTAATATTTATTTTGACCCGAAAGTAAAAATAGACGCTTAGAAAATTATAGTTTAAATAGCTTCAAATTAATTTTTTTGTTCATGTAAAAATTCACTAATTAAAGATTCCCAATTTTTTATTGCAGTAAAAGTATTGATGGAATGTTAACATAAGAGGGATACTATAGAACGAAATCTATTCCTCACTCTTTTCGACACACTAAGATATGCATGCAAAAAAACAGGTTGTTGTATTTCTAACGTTAATTTAAATACGACCACATATGAATATTGTGGAATACTTAAATGGTTGGCTGTCACGTGATTATGTTTTTATGAAAGATAGAAAGTTAGGCTCCTCTTTACTTAAGCGTATAGCAAAAGGATGGTTTGTGACATCTAATTTCTGTTACTTCTAATTTTATGAGACTTAATCATAAAAATATATCTTGACAGCAAACATTATAGTATCATTCTGTTAAAAAATTATCTTCTTTAGTAAATCACTCATTTTGCCATTGAAATGTATTCGTTGATTTATGGGGAAAGTTTTCAAATAAAGCATTTATTGCCTACACATCTGCGGGAAGTACAGAAAAAGAAAAAAATTTTCTTTTGGAAATTGGCAGCAGGAGGAGACCGTTGCTTTTGTTGAGGTGGAGTAGATCATTCACCCGAACCTTTCTTATCAAGCAGATCTTTGGAAAGCTCTGTGAAGCAGGAATTTGCTTCATTCAATTCTTCAAAATGTTTTATTATTATTATTATTATTATTATTTATTGGGAAGTAACTTTACTGGGCAAAGGTATTTTTTAATACAGTGTATAAATTATAACACTATAAATATATACTTATGGTATTCCCTCAAATATACTGCTTTGTTTAAATTTATTGTTTCAATAAAAAGGGACTCTTTTGGAAGAGTGAAAAATTTTAAATTTATACGAGGGAAATTAATGAAATTCATTTTTAGAATCATTTTTGAGATAAATTGTTTATTATAATGAATTTTAATTCACAGTTCTTTACCAATTTGTTGTGAAATGTTCCTAATACGCAGATTTAAAATGCAAAAAAAATTATTTATCAAAGAATTTAAGCTGGAAATAGATTTGATTATAACTAAATTAAATCTATCTCATAAATGGATTTTTTATTTTGAAGACTCCAAGAATAGAGCTATTGGATATGATTTACACAATAATTTGAGTAAAAATGCTACAAAATAAGTAATTTATTATGTTTTGATGTTTATTCATTAAAATTAGTTTTCATGAATGTTGAATAAATCATGATAATTCAATGCAACAAGCAAAACAGTTTAACAAATTATTTAAAATAGTTTTTTAAATGAAATGTCGCTAAATTATTTAAATTACACAATAGTTTTCTCCTCCCATTAATTTAACATAAAAGAACATTTCACACGGAAATGATTTTCCAAAACTTTAAATAAAATTTTTAAAAAATGTCCGAAAACAAATTATTGCTTTCTGCATTTAATTAAAAATTTCAAGAAAGTGCCTTTTTAAAAATTTTATGTAAAATAATTCTTAAAAATACATTGCGCTATATTTACTATATATATATATATTAGTATTCATTTTAATCCAAGATGGGGTAAGAGAGTTTATGTTATAAACGAAATAAAATTCTAAGAGAATTGAACTCTAAAGGTGTATTTGTATATATGTGTATGAACTTATTTACTAATGATATAAATGAATATATTTTAACACTATTTACACAAAAAATATAAATACTTTTAAAAATACATAACATTGCTCTAAGAATGTTCTTAAACAGTTACAATAATCTTTTTTATCATATATATTGTGCTTATTTTTTTATTTTATTTTATATATTTTCTTCCATTTATTTCTTCCTTCATTTTTTAAATTTATGTTTCTCGAGTTTCTAATATTTATATTATAAATCATTGCAGCAAAGATTAAATAAAATAGCTTCATTTTGAAATATTAATTTTGTATTCAGTATCTAAAAGGAAATCACATTTTTTTAATTTTTGCTACCAGTGAAGAAAAAGGAACTATAGTAGAATATTTCTCTTTTAAAATCAAACAAGGAACTTAATAAAAATTCATTTGTCGGTCATAATAATTATTAAGTTTGCACTAACAGTTGAACCGACGATGAAGCGATCAATATATTTTATAATACATAATAAGTTGCTGATTTTATTCGGCTGTTTAATCCTCCGTACTGCTTTTTTCCCCCCTTTAAATATGCAAAACAATAATTTCTTCTCGAAAATAAAACGTTTTTTTTTATACTATTTTGTTTTTAATAATCTTGAAAATCAAAATTTTCTTTGTGTTTTCTGCAGTTTTATTCCCCAAGATAGGATAAGATAATTAATTCTGAATAAAGCAAATATTTGATTTGGAAACATTGTTCCAAATATTATTAATAAAATTTCCTCACACAGCTTGGAAAATTGAAAATCACTATTTTTCTTAAATATAAAAATCATTACCACCCACAAGCTTTCTCCCTTAGTTTGATTTTTAAGTTCTTAGGAAACTTTGGATTCCATATTTGGGAAGCGTAATTCTCTTTAACAAAACAAAATTTCATAGCAAAACATTTAAATAGTTTCATCAATTTCCTTTTAGGATATTCATTATGAAATTTGCCGTAAAACCTGATTTGCACATTTCATTTCTGAATAACAGGATCCATTATAGGTTTAGAATATGGATTATATATTTTTCCTCCTAGGGATGAAGTTAAAATTTCTGAAATCGAAATAAGTATAATTTCAAATCAACGCACATGTTAATTGACACGCAAATCCTTAAATATAAATAGATAATTTGTTAATGTTTTTTTTTTTATTTTTTTTATTTGTGCCAGCTAGGCTGACAATATGGGGTGCGCTGTTCCATTTTTTCATACTGAACCATATTTACGTGCGGAGTCCGACTGCTTCAGTACACACATGCTGTAGAGACCCATTTATAGGGTAGGCAACCATTCACACCTCATTCATTCACAGAATCCAAAGACAGGATAGAGATAGAGAGAGAAAGTACATCCATGCCCAAATCAGGATTCGAACCCAGGACCTCCCTATCAGCAGTCAGGCACTCTGACCACTAGACAGGGCGGTCGGCGTTAGTGTTTGATAGGTGTTGCAAATCCCAAATATTTTTAGTTAATTTAACAAAAATAAATTTGCTTGTGATTTACAACACCAAAGTAAGTCTTTATGGTCTGAAATCCAATAATGCTCTCTTACCAAAAATATGTAGCGTGCAAAATTAAACAATAAAAACGTTTAGAATTAATCCCATTTTTGGCAAAAGATGTGCTTTCTAAGAAGAATTTGATTAACCTAACCTAAGATTCATGACTGCTGAACGATTAGATTACGATGTTTGGTTTTAATATCTAAATTTATTTCCAGTTACCAGTAGACATTTATAGAAAAATGGCGAATTTCTTCTTTTTGGAAGTACATCTATTTTTACGAGATTTAACGGAGATTTTAAATTTTCCTTCTTCTTGGAACCGTAAAAATCCTTTTATCCATAAAAAAATCTTCTTGAAGACAAAATGGGGTGAACATCAAAATGTTTTATAACTACTTTCACTCAGTAATTTCGGGATGGTTGGTTGGTTATATTCTCAAAATCAGAAGGTAATAAGTTTGAATCCCGATCCAACCGGAGACCTATCAAGTTCGCTTATGGCCGCTGGAGCACGATAAATAAGTCGTAGTTGCAATGCCATCCATGTAAAATGATATACCTCTAGGGGTGGCAGGCCAAGCCTGGAGGTCTTCTGTTTGGTCTCTGCTTCTTAATTTACAAAAGCCACCCGGGGCAACCAAAAGTCAGTGATGACAACTTATACATAGGATGCCCTACTATATAATTTGTCATCACTTCTGCCCTTTTCTCAAGAAACTTAGAAATCCTAGTAGCAGCCGGACATTGGAAAAATTTCCAGTTTCTAGAGGCCACATCGAATGACATCTGAAATTTATAAACATGATTGATATGGTAGAATCCACATGCCTTTACTCAAGATTTGAGCCAAAATGCCCAACAACGATCAGATGAAGCGCGCTATGTTCGATCATATCCACTGCTGAAATAATTTCCTATGGTAAACAGATATTTCAAACAAATAAACGATGGTAAACTCTGTGAAAACTTTGCCAAGCTTTATCTGCACACTCGTTTGCTGCGTCACTCGACGCTTGGGATTGTGGGTGCTTCCTCAGCAGAAAAATCAATATCATTTGTTCTTCCTTTACTTAATAGAAAAATATTGGTTCTAAGTAATTCCCAAAGATTTCTCCCACATACAATGGTTATCAATTAATGTATCCACTAGTTCACCCAACCCAGCCTCAAAATGTATTTCATCGTGATGACGTTTAGTACGCTTGCCAATTTCCATTGACCGATATATCTGTCTTTTACAAATGTATGTTATAGTTCTAGCTAAGATAATATTTTACCAATAGAAGATTTTCAAATTATTTAATAGTGTAAATTATTATATTTATAGTCCGAACTCTTTTTTTGCTTACTAAGCAATACTTTAAGCACATCCAGGTTATCATGCCAAGAAAAGTCATGCCTCTTCAAATTTAAGAATCTAAGATATTTCCTTTGGAGTGACATAAAATCTAGAAGATACAGACATCAGACAGCAGCATTGTCAATCTTAAAACTGGAGAATCGTTTAAAATTACCGACTGCGCAGTTGTGGTTAATGGATTCGATCGATAAAATACGAAATAAGAATCAAATGGAATGAAGGAAAAAAATAACTCTTATTTCAGGGACTTTATGGGAAATGACGTCACTCGACAGACTAGAAAAATATAGTAGGTTTGATACCTAACTCATCTAAAAATCATCGTGCAGAGTCCAGTACAAATTAACAATTCCGTAGGGGCCAATGTACCTCCATTGGTTACTTGTGGAGCCAGTCTTTCGAACAAGCTACAAAATTAAATATCATTTGGTTTGTTTCGTGCTTCTGCTCAGCACATTTAGGTACCCGGAAACGTATCACAAAGTTATTCTTGATTTGATATTCTTCAACAATATGTGAACTTAGAAATAAACTAACAGGAGACATTTTTAATATAACAAATTAACACCTTTCTTAATGTTACATTTTAAAATACAACAAAATAATGCCATCAATTTTTCTCGTGATTTCCGATATGTCTGGGAATCTAATCATTAAATAAAAATGTATCATTTTGAATATTTCCTATAAATCTGTCACTAAGAGACAGTTAAATGTTCATATTTTTTACACATTTACAAAAATTTAAATTATTTTGTGAAAGGCAGACACATACGCAATATATATTCCTATCAGAACGTGTTTTCACATACTAACTTCTCATTACCAAGTTATGCAATGAAGGCAGAAACAATAGCTTTGTGCTCTTGAATTTCAAAAAGCCAAAGACAACACATTTGCTTAGTCAGCTCGCTTTAAATAATGTAATGCATCCCAATCCATTATTTTGAAAATAAAACAGTGGCATATAATACAAAAGAAAAATGTTTAGAAAAATGTGAAGATGAAAAATTCATTCATCTTTGTTTATTTCATTTACAGGATAAACGTTATATCTATATTAGGTTATATTATATTTTATATTAGGTAATTTATAATATATAAGATAAATGGGTAACACACACACACACACACAAATATAAGACATGCAAAATAAATAAAATATTATATATATATATATATATATATATATATATATATATATATATATATATATATATATATATATATATAAGAGGGAGAGAGAGAGATAAATTGATAGATACATATATATATAATTTTTTTTCCATTTTTGATATCAATATAAGCTAAAAGAGAATTGCTAATTGTTTTAGAATTCATTATATTTTCAATCTCAAAAAATACTCTTAACAGAAATAAGTAATTTATCCGTCAAAAACTTTTAGAAAATATTATATAAAATTATATTTTAGATAAAATTATATTATAAAAAATATAATATATAAAAATATATAAAAAATATATAGAAAAAATTATATAAATAAATATAAATAAATGTTACATTAATTTGATTATTAAAGGAATTTTTTTTATTAATATAGTAATTTAAATTATTTTCAATACATTTTCAATCTCAAAAAATTCTCTAAACAGAAATAACTAATTTATCTGTCAACAACTTATCGAAGAAATTATATGCAGTTAATGTTACATTAATTTAATTATTGAAGGATTTTTTTATTAATATAGAAATTTAAAGAGAAAATGTGTTTAGTAATTACATATATGTGTTTATTTATGTGAAAATAAAAGTTGTAACGCAAATATTTTAATTTTTAATCAATGTTCTTAGTTTTAAATAAGTTAAAGTGAAAAATGATTTTTAAATTAAAAAGAAAATATCTGTATCAATCTCAATTTTAATCTAGCATTACTAAAATTTAACATAAAGTAAATTAAAATATAGAAAAAGATATATTTCTCCCCCGGTTATTTATTGAAAATCCAAATAATATCTAAAAACAAATGCACTTATACACAGTTAAATTAATTGCTGTTAACGCAGTTTAGAATTATTCACAACAATGACTGTAAAAATATTTATATAAATCTGTACATAATTATATTAAAATATTATTTTTGCTTATATTATTCACTAAAATTTAATTACATTATTCAATATAATTATGTATAATAAAGTGTAAAAATAAATAAATTGAAACACACTGTGAAATTATTTTTTACATGAATGACAAATTAATAAAATATTTATTTAAATGTGATAATATATTCCGGTTATTTAATTATTATTTAAATTCCAATTTTTTTTCAGAAAAGCATTTAATTAACTATAGTAAAGTAGAAAATACTGTCCAATAATTCCTTAAATTTGATATAATATATTAAACAGCAAGATTCAATAAAAAATATATTTTATAATTCCCAGTGTTTCATGATTATTCTAACAGCAAATATTTTAAAATATATAAAATTTATTAATCGTAAAATACTTGTTATTTTACATATAAAAATATGATCAAAGATCCTTCAGATAACCATACTTGGGCAAAATATTTCAAGCTAATAATAATATTTACGATCACTTCTTTAGACATGAAAACCTGTTCTTATTAATAATTATCATATCATTTGTATAACTTTTAAATACAAGTAAATAAATTAAAATAGTACATCATGGACTGCAATTACAAAATACTGTACATTTATGTGCAACATTCGAGTTATAAGTAAAATGAATACCTGTGTTTCGAGATCTTTAAATAGCAGATGACTATAAAACTGACGCTTGTGCCCTTTCTTACTTGGAGAACAGATTCTCTATTCTCCCTGCGAAGAATGAATGCCAAAAACTTTGGGGTTGCCATAAAACATACATTTTCGAAGAAACTCGCCAATGGATTTCTTTTCTACTTGTGTTTGAAATAAATGTTTCCTGGTTTTCAAATGCGTTTATTCTGCAGAATTTTTCTCAAAACCTTGGTAGCAAAATTGTTTGGGACCTAGATTTAATTTATTAACCCTTTTTAGAATAGAATTTTTATATATAATTATACTTTTATTATCTTAGAATTTAAGTATAAATTTGCTTGAGTTTCTTGGTTTTAAATTGGTTATCCTTTAACGAAAGATATCTAAGCTTATAAAACATACCAAATATTTTGATATTAGTTCATGAGAATAATCGAAATCCATGAAATTTTAAATGTTTCGTTTGAATGAGACAAACAATAGGAAATGTCTTTAATTCTGCCATTATATTTTCTTTCCATTAAATTCTATGTATTTGATATCACATAGTTGTTATTCAAAGTTTTTCTTTATTGATCCCCAATGAACAATATTTTTCATAAATAATTGGACCAATCATGTGGAAACAAATCTGGAAAGCTATATGTGTTCCCTTCCAACGTATGTGGGAAGAGAAAGTTGAAGCGCAATATCCGTCTAATGTTGCTCAGCCGTTCTTAGATTCAAGAGCGGAGCCATCTACCCCATACAATGTGAGCTGCTACGACATTAAATTTAAATTCTTTTATATTACCTCTATTGTCAACACATATTTTTCAAATAATACAAGCAAGCAAACTCAAGGATTCTGTGCCACATATTGTCTATAACGATTATTCTATAAACAAAAACTCTAAAGAATAATACCAGCGTGCAAACTCAAAGATTCTGTGCCATATCTAGTCTATAACGATTATTTTAACGATAAACAAACACTCTCAAGAATAATACAAGCGTGCAAACTCAAGGATTCTGTACCACATATAGCCAGTAAGAATTATTTTAGGTGTAGATAAGAAAGACTCAAGAATAATACAAGAGTGCAAACTCAAGTATTCTATGCTACATATAGTCTATGACGATTATTTTAACTATAAACAAAAACTCTGAAGAATAACATAAGCGGGTAAACTCAACGATTCTGTACCACATATAGCCTGTACCAATTATTTTATCTGTAGACACGAAAGACTCAAGAATAATACAAGCGTGAAAACTCAAGGATTCTATTACACATATAGCCTACAACAATTATTTTAGCTATAGACAAGAAAGAAACACTATTTAAAAAAATGTAAATACTAAATTATTTGTCGATTATTTTGAATATGTTCTTCAATAGATACGAGAATACTGACTACATTTGTTAATGACTAATCACGTATCTTAAATTATGGTAGCTTTTATTGGACTTTTTTAAACATACACACCTGTTTTTAATATTTTCATACATATTAGGCCTTATATTCACGCACCCCAAAAATAGAAATTCAAAAAACTCTTAAACTGCATGTAACGCATGTGCATGTAAACTTTAGAAACGCGCCAACCATTTTGTAGGGAAATAATGGCTTTCTGGGTGACAGGTCAGGCATCAGGGGTTTTTTTGCTTGACCCCTACTTATAAATTACAAAAACTCCCCCCCCCCCCCGACTGCTTCAAGTAACTGACAGAGCCCAACTCTGGGCTAAATACAGGAAAGTATTCTGATGCAACAACAAATAACCATTTTATAGATTTGGCTATAGCCAAACTTGGCATATTCCACTCTACAGAATGTTGTAATAGTATTCGACAATGGATAGCACCAAATACCGTTGAACTCTAAAAGAAAAACATCATTTGAAATATAACTTTTTATTCTTCTGTACAGTAGTGGTATAAAGATATTTTATGCTTTGATATAATTCCAAGGATTAATTCATTCCTACATTTTATTTGTAAGAGTGAATTGTAACTATGTAAGTATAGTGTCTACAAATAGCGTTTTATAATTAGTAACAATAAGTTCCCACACACATATATCTCTTTATGTATAGTTTTAAAAAATAAAATATTTATAAATACATCTTCACATTTTTTGACATATTTTATTATTCCTTATAACTTTAAGGAGCTACACATTAGTGCATTGAAAATATAGGGTCATCAAATGAATTTCGTTTTTGTAAATATAATGTACGGACACCTGTTGTCTAGGGTACAGTATCAGAAAATGTTATTTTATTCGTGTGTATAGCAACGGCGCACAAATAATGCTTTATTCTTAAATATAACCATGGAGGACAATTCATTTATAAATTTTAATGTGAGTAAATCTTCTTGAGCTTCAAGTTTTTGTTTATTCATAAGTACAATACGTGCACATATATGTATATGTATTTATAATTTCAAAATAGTTCATAATTTGTAAGTACCCTACAACGTGCATATATATATATATATATATATATATATATATATATATATATATATATAATATATATATAATATATATATATAAATAAATAAATATATATATATATATATATATATATATATATATATATATATATATATATATATATATATATATATAAATAAATAAATATATATATATATATATATATATATATATATATATATATATATATATATATATACATAGTGTTTTGTTTTATATATAATTCTAAAGATTATATATTCATATATTTTAAATGTAAGTAAAGCATATGATTCTGCATGCTTTATACTTATCAGTAATCGAGAATAAGAGACATATGTATAATTAATCTTCTGATATAAAATGAGAATAAAAATTTAACTTATAAAAATGCTAAAATATTGTGATTTTCTTATGCTACAGAAAATCACAATGCTCAGGCTACATAAAATCACAATATTTTAGCATAAGCTTAGAAATAAAAATACTAAAATATTGTAATTTTCTGTAGCATTTTAAAGTATTTTTATAAATTTAAAAATACAAACATCATAAAAAAATTAACCAATTTTAATAACATGTAAAAATAAATTTAAAATTTATATGATTTTGATTTTTTTATGTTTATATGACGTTTATATAAATTAATAAAAAAAAGGGGAAATTTGACAAAAGTGATTTTTAAAAAAATTCTTTCAAATACAAATTATCTCTTTTCAAAGAGATTCACGCGGATTCTTAAAACATATTTATTTTACATTTAAAAGCAAAATAATTCCTTAAAGTTAGTCAAATAATTTTAAATTTGTATCACATTTCGCTTAATTAACAGGAAGACGATTTCATTCATGAATATTCTAGTTATAAATATTAGGACATACGAAGATATATTCTATACTGTATTATTAAAATTATTTTTCTGTGTGAATACGCATCGAGTTTGTGGACAATAATGTCTATGTTTTTGATTTCTGAGAGCAAGTCACCTTTCCTGTTGTTAAAGGGAAATTCATCGGTGATGATAGCGGATGAAAACTTAATATAATCAGAGAGAAATATATCCATTTATTTTGCTTAATTTGATGAAGTTTTTATTTTGTTTTCCAAATTAAGATTTAGTTCACCAAATTAAGGTCAATTTTTACTTAAAGGTGTTAAATGAAGTGGAATTTAGAGTTAATAACAATTTTTAAAAATCATTAATAAACATCCTCACCAAGGTGAGAATCAAAACAATATACATCAGAATTTAATATCATAATAAATTATTTAAGATATAGAAGGTCATGGCTTACTAATTTGTACAGGTCAACTTTATTTAATATAGTATCGTTAACTAACCGATGGCATGCAACTGACTCATTAACTAACTCCTCTGTACTACAGTCCATGTTGGACCATGATCTCCCAAACAATTCGACTCCGAATCTGTTTGTCTCCTGCTTTAGCTTTCCAATTTGTTATTTTCCAGTTTTTTGAGATCCTTTTCAGCCTCATCAAGCCATATTTTCCTTGATCTTACTCGTTTTCTCTAACCTTGACATTGACCTTTATAATTGTTGTTATAAAATATATTATATATATTTTATAACAAAAAATATATATTGTAATATATTTTTTTATAAAATATTTTTTGTACTTTGATTATAGTACATTTTCTCCGTGTGTCTTAACCATAGGATTCTTTTTGATATTATACGGTTTGTTATATCTTTTTTTAAACAGTTTTCGAATTTCACAGTTTTATCGTTTCCTCCAAACATCAATATCTTTGACTTGTCCAAACATGGTTCTCAAAATCTTCCTCTTCCAGGTTATAAACATTTCTTCATATTCTTGAGTTAAATTTCAATTCTCTGATCCATAAATAACAACTGGTTTGATCACAGTTTTATACAACAATAGTTTCATGTTCCCTTACGAATTCATTAAATATATATAAAAAGATTTATATGGAATGCAGAGAATTGCACACAACTGTATATTAAAAACTGACGACAATTTCTGGAATGATTGACTGATTCATATATCTGTACGGATATTTTCTATATATTAAAAGTAATTCAAAGCAAACCAATGTCCAAAGTGAATTTTGAATCATTCTTAATTATCCAGGCCTATGGTTAAGTAAAATCCACAAACTGTTGAGCTTAACAATAAAACAATAAAGCATTGATTGATGATATGCAAAAGCTCCCAAGTACACCAAAAAATAAAAAAAGTTGCAAATTAGAGACAAGAAAATCGAAGCAGATTGGAATGCTGGGTTCACCTTTTTGTAATATACATTAGCATGTGATCATCTTCCATTCAATTATTCTTAATCTTGGTTGATTCCATCAGGACTTTGTATTTGATGTGAATAAGTGAAAGTCATGAACAATTGAACTGAATTCCAAAGCACTTATTATATAATTGTTAACTGCAATATGTTAGAAAAAAAAGAATTTCAAGTGAAGCAATTATTTTTCGTACAGAAATAGATAAAAAAATTTTGTTAGAAAAACGATGTTCATAATTTTATAACTATTTCAAATAGTGCGAACAAAGATTTGAGTTGCGTTACATTCGGAACAAATAAAAAACATTCCGAGTTCTTCCATTCAGCATTCTATACCTCGAAAACATTCACGCTTTATGTTGAAGAAACTGATTTACAAATGCAGAACGTCTTCACGAAGCCGGTAAGCTGTAGTTTGATGAATTGAAGTCGGAGTAGCCTGGTGATGAAGGGCGTTATTCTCATGTTTGGAAGTTAGTGGACTCTATACTCTGCTAATATACTGCAATATTGTGATATACCACAATAAAAATTCCAAAAAATCCAATCACCCATTTGCAGTTGTGTGGTGATATGGAGAATGCCAATTCAGATGTTGATCTTATCATGAGTTAGTTTTGACTGTGTTTAGGCGATTTGTTATATTTAGTTGTTTATGGCAACAAAAGTATATTGTCAGAAATAAGCTAATATTGTTTAATGAATTATACCCTATCAAGTGGCCTAGTTGATTAGTACTTCATTAGTTTTTATCGGAGACTAATAAATTTGAATCCCAACCCAGCTGAAAATCCGTCATGGTCACTAATAGTGACTGGGGCACGTTGAATATGCTGTGGTTGTAATGCCTTCCAAGTGAAATTATATACATGAGGCGGTAAGCCAAGTCTGGAGATCTTCTACTCAAACTCTGTTTCTAAATTACGAAGATACACTCTCTTGCTCATCTAAATGGTTTGCAGGCTTGAGACTAAAGCAGGCTTTAACTTTTGGTGCAGCTTCATGAAGTTTTGAACCTCCTGAAATTGTATCCCAGACTCTTCATTGTGACTCGTCAGTATGAAAAAACGCATGGACTTACAGACTTAATTTAGATGTTTCTATCGATCAAGTGGAATAAGAAACAACAATATCCACAATATGTCAAACACCTTATGATTTCAATCCGTGATTTAAAAATGAGGCTGGCACCTAAGATGGCACTCTTCTGCCAACCTATGTATGGACATCAGATTCTTGAGAATATATAACTATTTCTATAACCTCACAGTAATATGATCTTTGGCTGAAAGTTCACACTAAATCGCTTCCTGTATCAACTGGATTTCCAAAATCTGTAATTAAAGTTGCATAAGTATATGTTTATCCATCCATACCACCACAAATCACAGACTGGTGAGCTGAAGAAAACAAAGTCAAATTTTGGCGACATTCGCAGTTAGTCTTTGATAAAATTTCTCAAGTAACATATATAAAAAGGACAATTCTCATCGTACAGACTGCATTAGCCTAGCCGTTCCCAAATATCAGGCTTATAAAGCACTAGCTTGAAAAATAATAAAGGATTTTTGTAAATATATTTTAAACAGTCAAAATAATTTAAGAAAGATTGCATTTATGGAATGTAAATTGTTAGTAAATAGGAAAATGACAGCATTCATTTCCAATATAAACAGGTTTTATGGCGAAAACTACTTTTTTTTTCTTGTCACAACATACTAGTGAGTTCAAGCCAGCGAACTTTCGTGGACGTTGCTTCCAGTGAAAAATATACACCCAAATCCCGGAAAAATTTCAATTCAGAAAAATAACGATGTTTAATATTTTTTAATATTTTCTATTTACTTATCTTATTATTAGCAACAAAATCTATTTTGCCTCACGAAGTGAGGTCTTTCGGACAGATAAACTAAAAGCATATCGAACGAGATGTTTTTTGACACTTATGAAGTCTGTAGATATTGATATAGGGATCCTCCTTTTCTATTGTAATGTATTTTCAGTGGACATATTGGGAAAAGTGTAAACACGTTCGTTGAAGTGGGCAAAAATAGTATAATAAAAAAAAAGAAACTTCATGAAGAATTTCACGCGTTTTATATTCATTAAACTAAGTAAAATATGCATTTTTTATATATTAATTCGATGTCTGTGTGTGAATCATTTGGGTTAAAATACAAATTCTTGTAAAATATGTAAATATTCAGAAAATTTTTGATATTTCTTGAGGAAATAAAAACGTAAATATTTAACATTTCCAGAAGTAACTGAAAATTTTGTGTGTGTGTGTGTGTGTGAAGAAGCAAATATATATTATTTCAGTTTAAATATGTATGATTGCATTTAAACAATTATAAATCGTTCAATTATATTATGATGTGTTAATGTGTTTTAAACTATGAAAATGAAAAAAATGACTAACTTTTGGTTTTCATTATTAGATTACATATGTACGAAGATTGATTTTGAAGAAAATGTAACTAACTGTAAAAAATAAAAGATACATGAATACCAGAATAGCAAAAAAGAAAGACATTTTTAAAAAGAAAATGAAAACTATTTCAAATTAAATTAAATTAAATGATAAGCAAAATTTCAGAAAAATAACGACTGTTTTTTGAAAATATCATTAATTAACTGCTTAGAAAAAATCTAATATTAACAATTTCTAAATTTAAGACAGCGAATCAAATTAACCGATGAAATTATAGTTAAGATTAATAAGTTATCTAATGTATAGAGTGTATAAATAATTTCCAATTTAAACACCATGTTTATGAAATTTAGCATGGAATTTAGAAAATATTAATGTTCAATCTGTTGTGGAAATTTAAGTAATTTATAGAGAAAAGACAATTTAACACCATCTTTACGAAATTTAGCAAAGCATTTGGAAAATGTTAATTTCTTACCTTGTTTATGAAAATTCATCAGTTTATACTTTGGATTTAAAGTTGATGCTGTTTTCTACAAAAGATACTTCTGATTGCTCCTCTTTACATTAATATCTCTAAAAAGGGAATTTTCATACGTAATTTTCCCTCTCACAAAGGAATTTTTTTTATAAGATTCCCTAAATAAGATAAATCGTGAATAATATGGGATAATGAACGCAATCATTCTCAGCAGGGAGCTTTTATTTTAATATATAATTTATCAATATTGTTACATACATATTGATGCAAACATTTATTGTGTTGTTATACGTCATTCAGGATTTTTTCAGTATTTCTAAACGGTAAGGACATTTTAAGCTAAATTAATTTTTGATTAAAAAATTATTATATTGATTTTTTTAAACACTGCTATAATTTTGCAGGAACCTAAATAGTACTTTAATATTTGATCGTTCAATTTTTTTTTATTTATTGACGTTACGCAATTAAAAGCACTTGTTAACATCGAGGGAAATGAACAGGCGGACTCGCCAAGTTGGCTAGAAATATCAATCCCCCTCCCACGACTACCATTTGCTTCGATGCAAAAGCCGTTGCAAGGCATCAGCTCCGCGGGAGATTACGGAAAAAAATGGTGCCTACCCGAGCTTAATCCTAACCATCAGCAGAATGCGGA
>CM057816.1:15022006-15149506 GCA_030067965.1 Latrodectus elegans
ACGTTAAATACCTAGTGTACTTGTCCTTTCCATGGAAAAATTATGAGGGGTGATATCATGTTTTATACATGGATCTTTTCTCTCATGTCGATGTCTTTGGTCTTTTCTTTCATACACTGACAGCTCTAAATGTTGATGTATTGTGTGCCAGTTATATGGTTCTTCTTTTAATATGTCTCAAGTAACATTTTTCAACAAAATGGTATAAGGTCTGCATGTTTCTCCTTACAATGTGTATTTCTTGGCGAAACTGATGTTTTACCATTGTTTTCCACTGCTGTAGTTCTGTAAGTTGTTCTATCCTTGGAAATAATGAAGGGTGACATCATGTTTAATACGTGGATTTCTTTAGTCTTCTTTCTCGTACACTGAGAATTCAGAATAAATGTTGGTGTGATTATGTGGCCTATTTTATGGTCCTTCTTCCAAGATGTCCTAAGTATCATTTTCCCACAAAGCGATATATTAGACTGCATATAAGAGCAAAGCCGTACTTTCACCTTCGTGGTGCTCTGATTAAACGAAAGACACACCCTACTGACTTAAATTCGCATAGCCAAGGCGTAGCGAACTTGGCTTGTCCAAGTATGTCAACAGACTGCATATTTCTCATCCCAATATTAAATCTCTATGAAACACTTATGTTCTTCTACGGGTGAGCACGTTATTTGTAGACAGTTACAAAGGGAAAGTTGATTACCAATCTTTATTTTTCCATCGTTTAAATATTGCTGAATAAAAGAATATTTCTATAATAATAATTGAAATTTTCATTTATATATTATATCAAGGTGCGTGTATCTCTCTTCAAAGCAATCATATTCCATGTTGAATAAAGCAAATTAACTCTATTTTTTTTTTTTTTAACTATAAAGTGTTTTTTTTTCGTTCCAGTTTAAATTATGAATATGCCAATTTATTACAATTCTCATTGATTTATGACATCCATGACCTCAGATAACGATTCACATACGTCACACATAATTAATTATGACATCGTATCGAAACGGTGTCGTAAACCCGACTTGTCGACGAATTTGCTCCATACCTTCAAATCGCATTCTTCGAGCTTCAGCGAACAAGGCGAAGTTCACTATCGGGCACAGGTGCCATATAATCCAGGGTTCCAAATTCTGAATTTTTTTGTGGATGAAGAAATGTTGCCAAGATGACGTATTGTGATGTGTGCGATGACGTAAATACTAGGGTTGCCAAAATAGAATTTACTGCATAATTTTTGTAGGCTCCCTCTCTATAATATAATATAATCCAGGTTGCAAGATACATAAGAAAATCCGCGGAAAAAAATCACCGAACTCAGAATTTGGTATCCTGGAATATACAGCACCTGCTCCACTATCGAATGTCTAAAAAAATTTTACCGAAGTTCATTTTGTTAATAAAACGATTTCTTATTTAAGTACCAAAACCTCTGTTTCAGAAGCCGTTTTCCATTGATTCAAGCCTATCACTTTGACAATAGAACATAAGGAAAAGCAAAATGAAAAAAGACAAGACTAAACATCCACTTTATGGTTAGTTTAAATCGGCCAGGACAATTTAATTTCTCAAAATTTTCATTAATTAAAAGAATTTTAATTAATGAAAATTTTTGCAATATTTGTTATATTATATTACATTAATAATTGCAATATTTGTAAGCAATCTCTTTTGAATTTTAAAAGTAATGCCTTGCTTACGTCAACATTAAATATTTTCTTCTATTTTTTCCCCCTTTTGAATAACAGCAACATAGCTCCATTTGTGTTTGATAAGTCATCAAATATTCGCATTTACATTTTGTATTGTTTTCGATGCGACATTTTTAAAGATAAGCTTCCAGGTCCAAAATGTTAGTTCTCTCATGTTTTTCAGTTTGTTGCACAATTTCTTTAAATTTAGCTTTTTATACAACAGAAATATTTAAACATTTGTAAACACTGGGAAAGTAATCGAAATAAATAAGTGCGTTGAGTTTTTTCCAACTATTCTAATGAATACCTATAATAGACAGGTAAGCAAACCATTAAGTAATGTAGAAAAAATACAGAAAATTATAAAAGCATTTTTTATATAATGTTACTTGAATGAATTTATCTATACAGTGAATTTGGAATATTTTCATTACTATTTTACCTTTTATTTTTTAGCTGGTATGATTGATTGATTTTTAAAAGTACTTGTAAAAATTAATTGTTTAAAAAATATTTAAACATTTATTTACATATAAAATAAATTTTTTTAAAAAAATTATTTAAACATTTATTTATATTTGATACACCATTAAATGATAATAATTAGATATTTCACCAGAAATCCTTTAATACTTATGATTGGCAATTTTCTAGGAAAATGACTTTTAACTAAATTTAACTACGTAAATCTAAGAAAAAAAGATTTTTTTAATATATTACATAAAAGAAAATTAAAAAAATTATAAATTTAGTTTTAAACTTGAAGCAAATGATAAAACAATTTAGTTCTTTACAAAACAATTTTATTTGATTCAAAAGTGTTTTACTAAATAAGAAGTAGTCTTACGATCAAATTAATTTCGATTATTAACATTAGCGGTAATTTTACCTTTTTGAAAGATAAAGTGTTTTTGGATTTGAAAAGGAAAAAAATAAGCAATTTTTAACACATTATTTTAAAACAATGTTTTTAAATGAATAAAAATGAAATTTTAATTAATGACATTTTAACTATCAAAATTGGCTTTGAAAGCCTTATTTTAAAAATTATATATATATATCTATATATATATATATATATATATATATATATATATATATATATATATATATATATATATATATATATATACTATTTAATGTAAATAGAAGGAGATTAAATATATATATATATATATATATATATATATATATATATATATATACTATTTAATGTAAATAGAAGGAGATTAAAATTAGGTTAAAAATGTATGCATTATAATCTTCGAAAGAGTTTAAAGAGTTTAAATTAGAATCTTTTAGATTTATAGCATTATTGTAAATTATTCTTATAATTGTTTTAGTTAATTAGTACTAATCAAAAATAACAGTTACATATTAATATCCTCATAAATAAATTAAAACCCTTTTTTAACTTAGTATGTGTAAACATATTTACAGCTTCATATTTTTAATAATCAATTGTAAGATTATCAAAATAATTTAGAAAATAGTTTCATGAAGTTCAGAGAAAAAATATGAATTGATTAGAGTAACAGATTTAATAAATTCATATGTACACATGGCAACTTCACTTGATATCACCTGATCATATTACTTTGGTTTGGTGTCGTCTCCATTTGAAGACAAATCAAATCATTCCATTTGCCGAAATTACGGCCTTGGCAGTGTATCTGATTAAATTAATTATTACATGTGGAAGGATCACTCAAACAAAAGAATATTATGACAAAAAACAATGAATTATCAGAATATATAAAATTATATTCTTATTAAAAAAATGAGATGGATATAAATATAATTTGTCCATGTTGTAATAAATGAATTTTTCTTATTTTTTTAATAAGGACAAGAAAATATTGAATAAAATCAATTTTCCATACACTAGATTTAAAATTTTCTGTGAATTTCTCATCTTTCTAATTTTTATTTACTCTTTCGATATTTATATAGCCCTTAATTCTCCTTTCACTGACAGTAACTATATAATTATTATAATGAACGCATTAGTAGAATACAATGCGGCTGGTAAAAAAGAAAAAGTAAGCGCGCATCTTATCATCAATATCAACATTCGTTTTCAGAATCTCGCCAAAGGGATGATAAACTAATCAAATGTGGTATTACACATAGTTGGTAATTCAAAAGGAAACCTGTTTTGGCTTTATTTTTTTTCCCACTTATATATTTCAATACTCCTGAATGAATCAGTGAGATCACTAGGATTAGAAACTTGTAATTTCTCAAATAGCAGAATTGATTATTTGAAATGAAGGTCGTTACACCATTCTCATTGTTGGAAGTAGTCATTTTCTTAAATTCAGATATAATTTAAAAAAATATAGTAAGAATTCCTTATAGCTTCCTTTTGCAAATTCGAATTCTATAAGGAGGAAAATGGTTAATATTAGATTGTACCTCTAAAAATCAAAACGATTTTATAATTAATTAAAAAAACAAAAAAAAAAATTCTTTCACTGAAAACCATATTTGCAATTTTTTAAGTGATATTGAAGAAACAATAATTTTTCTTAACTAGTATATAATATAAAAGTCAAATTTTTATTTTATTTCCCAATATTTTGTAAATCAAATAAAAATAAGTTTATTTTAACAATAGGTGCCAACTTATTAAACTTAGTTATCATTATTTGATAATTTTAGCATATATTTGAATTCAAAAACAAATTATCTATAAGCTGTAAAAAACTGAAACAGCACAAATATAGTTTGAAAACTACAAAACTAATTGCAAACATTAACTAATTGCTTTTAAAATGAACATTAAATAATATAATAATGTTTAAGTTTTGAAAAACTTATAGTTATTTTTTTAATTTTTTACAATTCTTACTTTTTTTTTCTATCAGTAAAATATAATCACTATTTAATTAGGAACATAATATTTATAATGTATAATTAAATATGCTAGATTAATGTTATTATTTTTAATAATAATATTTAAAATTTCAATCACTTTTAATCAGTCACGCAATTAGAAAATAATTAAATATTGCAATGGAAATTTTATTTGAATTATTTTCTAATAATTAAAATATATAAAATCTTATAGTAAAAATTTATTAAAATTTTATATAATTTAATTGTTAGAAGACAATTAAAATAAAATTTCCTTTCTAATTTAATTATTTTCTAATTACGTAACTAAAATAAAAAAATCACTTTTTTAAAAATTTTACTTCTAGAATTTTAGTTATTATTAAATTATAATTTATAAATTTTTTATAAGTTTTTATTTAACTATTATTATAAAAAACGATGAATGAGGAATTTATTGAAATATAATTTCATGTATCACCATGAAAATAGTAAATTTCTTATAAAATTTTCGATTTTTTAACGTACTTAGTCATATTTTATCATATATTTTTAGTTTACTTACATTGACATTTTTTACATACCGCTATTTAAATTATATAATATACAAAGAAAAATTATACACTGGTATTAGACATAAATTAGATAACAAAATCAATCTTATTATTTTTTTATTCTATATATTTTTTTATTATTTTTTTAATTCCCTACACCGAAACTTAATTATTATAATACGTCATAATAACTCTACAAAGTTATATATCTATAAATATATTTAGTATCGTTTATTAATTAATTAATGTTTTCCCATATATGTAAATAATATTTTGCAATGTGTATATACAATATATATATATATATATATATATATATATATATATATATATATATATATATATATATATATATATATTTATATATATATATTCCAATTTAATAAACGTTAAAATGACTTAATAATGATAAAAATTTAATCATATAAGAGTACAGTTAAATTTTTAATTACAGCTATTAATTTAATTTGCCGTTTTTGGAAATCTCTTGACGCGTGATCAATTAAGGTGGAAGCATTGAACCAATTGACTTATGACCAATAGCATGAATGCTGATAAAATTCTTTTAGGTTACCATTTTCTAAGTATTTTATGCTTAGCTATTGTTTTACATTTACAAGTAAACTTTTAATAATAACTGTTTTAACAAATAATTTATGCTTTATTTTTTGAGGAGTAATAAATTTTTGTTCGGAAGATTAAAATTAAATTTAAATATAAAAATTTGATATCATATAAAAATTACTTTAGAAGAATATTTAAAAATTGAATTACATTTTCATTCACAGATTTAAATATTATATGATTCCGAATTTTTATGTTATAACAAAAAGTTTCTGTTTGAAGAAGGAATTCTGTCACCATAGAAATATCAGCAATCATTTCTCCATTAGAAAAAATAATTTAACAGCGTTCGTCACGGATAGTTGCCGCTGTGGATCATTACATTACGAAATTCTGGCTAAGTGTCAAATTTATCATTTGTTAGTAATCTATGCTTTTTTTTTTTTTTTTCCCTAACAATAAAATTTTATTATTTTTCTTTTTAACTTTTCTTCCATTCTTAAAAGAAAAATTAGAAAATACTAAGATTTATTGTAATAATGCTAATTTTTTTAAAATAATTTTTAGATATTCATTTTCTTTAAAAATGTTTGATTAAAAGTTTTTTTGGTAAACATAAAAAAAAATTGTTTCTTCTTTTTTTTCTCACTCACTTGTTTCGTACTCAAAACGAAATGGTACAGTTTGTACTTGAGCCTTGCACCACAAAATTTAACTAACCATGCTCAAAATAAAAATAACTTCATTTTAATTAATTTCAAATTAATTGTGCGTAACATTAAAAAGTATTTATTGCATAACTTAAGGAACTCGACTTATTGCCAAATGATTCATAGGTTTATTAAACAAACTTTTTAAAAAATATAATATATTTCAAAAATTTCAAATGTATCTTTTTTTAATTAAGTAATAATAATGATAATAATAAATTCGTTGCTAGTTTCAATATGAAGATTCGTACAGTGAATCTTTAAAATTACAAATGAAAATTTAATTACTTCAAAAATTACCCTTGGCACCAAATGGGAAATTGGGGAACACATTTAAATTTTTATCTCTTAAATATTTTCTTAATTTATATAATTCACTTATCCCTAAGAATGTTTTTGTTGTGGCCTAAATTCTTTCGATATCTCTAAACAAAATCCGTATCAAAATATAATTTTGATGAATTAGTTAATTATGTCTGTATTCAACAGATGGCGTCAACGTACAGTTAATACATATTTAAAAATTTTTTTACAGCAATTTTTTTTCTTTTTTAATTTCATGCATTCAAAGGAAATGACTTTAAGCAATGGTTTACCTATAGTCATTTACTTTAATTTCGAGAAAAAAAAAATTTAAAATGCAAATACGCTGTGAAATTATACGAATATTAATTTAACCAAATATAACTCTTATAAAAAAATTTTCGATAATTATTCATATGAATAAAATGACAAATAATAACTATTAAAATAGTGCATTAAAATTATCAAAATTTGTTCTATATTTTCTATCAATTGCATTATTAATTCAAAACATTTATTTCGTTAAGATAATTTAAAATCTATGGATTTAATAAGTGTTAATTTTTTTCAATCGAAGTAAAGAAAATCTACCTGGTTTCATTTTGTTGTAAGAGTATCACTTTTTTAAATTTACATCTTAGAGGTTTTTATGTAAATAAAAGTGGGCAATATAGATCTTCAAGAAATTCTATGCTGGCATAGTTGTTTTTTAAAAATTATGCACTTCAAATCTCCTCATTACATAAATTAAACTCAAATATAGTGGTGCCATCTATGGGTAATAAAATTAACGATTTCAATATATTTGTAATTAGACATGTAATTTTAAACATCGTAGTTTTTAGAGATCACTTTTCCAGGAAAGATTAAGTGTTATATTGAAGAAACTTGAAAATAGGATTTTTGCGAATGTTAATTATCAGTGATTTATTCACATTATTACTAGATAATTCATATTTTCTATCTCAATGATATGAATATAATATGATTTGAATGAATGTATTACATTGAACTATTACATTGAACATACTATTACATTAAATGTCCAAACGGAAAAGCAAAATTTAAAATTTTGGCATTTATTTCATAATTTTTTTTAAATTTAAAACACAATTTAAATTCAGAATATATATATTTAAATTCAGATCTGCAGGAATATCCAATAATAAAATTTCAAAGATTCCTGCCCATCTCCAAGCCATCTTCACATTAAAAAATAAAATTAATCATTGTCTGTTGTTATAGTCTAATTCATAGAGTATTGAGCATATATTTCAGATGAATAATTCCATTGATTTGATTCAATGTTTTGATTAAATAAATAAAATTCTGAATACTAAAGTGGAGGATTAGACTAAAAATACAGTCATTTTAAGAACAAGCTTGATTTTATTTTCTAAGAAAGTTCTTTGTTACACAGATGTAATTCTACAATAAATGAAATCCCAGGATGTTGATGAATCCCAGGACAATAAATGAAATCCCAGGAAAAAATTAATCATTGTCTGTTGTTATAGTCTAATTCATAGAGTATTGAGCATATATTTCAGATGAATAATTCCATTGATTTGATTCAATGTTTTGATTAAATAAATAAAATTCTGAATACTAAAGTGGAGGATTAGACTAAAAATACAGTCATTTTAAGAACAAGCTTGATTTTATTTTCTAAGAAAATTCTTTGTTACACAGATGTAATTCTACAATAAATGAAATCCCAGGATGTTGATGAATCCCAGGACAATAAATGAAATCCCAGGAAAAAATTAATCATTGTCTGTTGTTATAGTCTAATTCATAGAGTATTGAGCATATATTTCAGATGAATAATTCCATTGATTTGATTCAATGTTTTGATTAAATAAATAAAATTCTGAATACTAAAGTGGAGGATTAGACTAAAAATACAGTCATTTTAAGAACAAGCTTGATTTTATTTTCTAAGAAAATTCTTTGTTACACAGATGTAATTCTACAATAAATGAAATCCCAGGATGTTGACTAAATCATAGAATATTACTTTTAATCATACTAGGATAAATATTGATAAAACCATAAATAAATAAAAATAATAATAATAAATATCAAGACTTCGCTAAGAATTCGTAAGGAAGTATGGTGCTGCTACTCAGATATTCAGAATTCACTTGGAACATTCGATCTACATTTAACAGGAAATAAGTTTTTTTTTTCCCCAAACCTATTCGAAATTGGTAAAAGTGTATGTAATTACTAATTCACTTATAGATGCGAACCCAGAATCGGCTTTTGACGTAAATATTTTAGGAGTAAACGTGTAAACTTACCTTAAAGATTATTCAATGATCTGCTTATACTTTTTATAAAAAAATTATAGAGTATTTTTATCACTCCAGCTCAAAATAAAATATTTTATTATATATATTACCAATTTTAAAAAAAAAGAGCATTTTAGAGTTCTTCCATATAATTTAAAGAGAAAGAATAATTAAATTATTATAGAAATATAATATCTTGAAAAATTAGAAAAATGCAAAATTTCTGAATGGAACATATAGAATATTGAACAATTTTTGGATTGTTAATTAACATAAAAAATTTTTAAAATCTTAAATTTTCATCTCCTCAAACAATGAGTCATTAAGCAAGTATTTATAAGGAAAATAATTCTCCTTTTTAATGCTTGGGAAATTAATCAAAATATTTCACTCTAATTCGCCAATTTTCTTTCTTTTTATTTGAAAATTGTGCAATCAACCATGTATTGAAAGTAAGTTTTTTAAATCTAAAATTTGTAATAAACATTTAAAGAGAATGAGAGGCATGGATAGAGTTCATGTAAAGATTAATTTCAGAAATACTTAGAAATGAAGAATAAAAACATTGGATTTTATTTAGATATTTATCACAATGCAGATCAGATACTAATTAAATTGAGTTTAATGAAATTAATTCTATCGGACTTATTTTCAATTAAAATTTCTTAAAAATTAAATAATTGCGTTTTAGATAATAAACTATAATTGAATCAAGAATTGGCAATGCAATCCCTCTCATGTAGGTAGCCGTGGAAATGAGAGAGCGGATGTATTGGCCAAAAGGGGCCCTTTTGGTCCTTGTTTATGTGATCTTGCCTTTCCCTATACTGAGTTGCATTCTATTCGAAAAATAGATGTACAGGCCTTTTGAAGCATTCCATCTTCTCATGATGGGAGCTTTAGGAGTAATCCTTGCTGATTTCATTGTTTACAAGGGTTCAAGCGCCGATCAGACTACATACTTATCTTTGTGCCTTAAATTTGGTGGAAAACATAAGTTTTATCCCATTTGTTGTAAATACGTTATCGACCAGGGTAACCCCTCAATCCACCTTTTCTGCCTGGAATTTAAAAAGAAGTATAAGGAGATCCATAGTTGTTTCTTGATTTTATGAAGATCTCGTGGATCACTGCACCAGATGGAATTAGAAACAATAAGAATCGACAAAAAAATATTGAGTGCGTGTGTGCTTACATATAATTTTAATCGGTAAGTTTTTGATAATGTAGAATATTTTCCATCAAATATCATACTTAATTCGTTATTTCTCGATTCATTTATTACAATTAAAAATAAATTTTAATGGATGAGTGGTTAGCGTGGAATGGATATATATATATATATATATAATGCTAACTCGCCTCCATGACTAAGTTCACAGATGCCCACCGGGTAGAGATAAATGAGTAGCATTTCGCGGAATTGTTGTTATTAAGGGTTAATCACCCAATGTTCATCGCTATTTTTAAAAAAAATCATCTTTAAATTCTTTTTATTCCTCTTAATACTACCATAATACATATTAACAACACAAAATTGAAATAAAATATTTTAAGGAAATCGCACAAGTTGTCTTGGATAAAGCTCAAACTCTTTTTTCATTTAAAGTCATTTTAGTTTAAATCAATATGTATTATAACTATATGTATTTCCACAATAACAGTTCAAATAGTACACATTTTAAATAATGTAATGAAACATTCATATTCAAATAAATGTCATTCATTCAGTTTTCGTAAAACTCGTCTGCGAATGAAAATAGGAAAACTGCACATGTGAAAATAGAAACAAAAAGGCAAGCTTATAATTGAATTGTTTGTTATTTTATGTAAACAAGGGCTAATCATACTGTATTTACAGTGGATTCCGTACCATTACAAACATCCAAGCCAATGGGGGGGGGATTTGAACCCACGAACTGTTGAATCGCAGGCAAGAATGCTAATATTCGACTTGTAATTGGAAGAACATACCTGTTGGTTTAAATTTCTTTCTAAGTAATTAGAGAGTTGCAATGTTAATTACACAAAAGTGTATGATTATGTATATCACTTAAATAAAAAAAAAAGTTAAATGGTAATAATGAAAATAGTATCCAGTAAAGAATGTCATGAATTAACTTTCAAAATATCACATCAAATTAAAACATTAAAAAAAAAAAAAAAAAACAGAATACCCAAAGTAAAAAATTATATATTTGTTTGTTGATTTAAGCATGGAATGATATATTTCCACAAATCAATCCAATTAAATCTAGTAACCAGTTAGTGAAGATTTATTAAGCAAATGGTGTGACCAAGCAAAGTGTTGAGATCTGATCATTCAGATTAAAAAAATCCTACAGTGTGGCGCCTTTTCTAGACCAATTAAGGCTCCAAGTGCGCGATTATAGACTACTGTTAAGTGGGAAATGTTTACATAATATTTCTTTTTTTTTTATTAATCAATTTATATTATTTCAATTAAAGTTTGTGAAGATATTACTGAGGCGCAATTAAAGCATTTATTAATGACATTCAGAACAATAGAAAATTTTCACTTAAGAAATTGATACTAATGTGTATACCTTTTCCCCGATTTTTCGTAAACACAAAGAATTATTTCGAAGAAATTAAAAATACACTGCAATAGCATTCTGTATAATTTAAATTATGCATCATCATAAGGAAAAAAAAAAAAAAAACATGATTAGTACATGAAATAGTACTTTGAACTGAAGAATTATTTGAACTAACACAATTACTTAAAAATTTTGAGTAAAAATATCATAATATTTTTATTACAAAAATGCGAGAAAATATATTGATTCTTTCCCAACAGCTGAGTGTATTTAATTAAAAATTACAATCAACAATAAGTACTTCCCTAAAAATAGACTTAAGATATTTTTAAATTTTAAAAATAGCTATACCATTTCTTGTTGAGCCTGAATTAAGTTTACTTTTGGATAAGAATTCTCTTTCTTACTTTTAATTTATATATATATATATATATATATATATATATATATATATATATATATATATATATATATATATATATATATATATATATATATATATATATATATATATCACTTTACAACTAAAAGGCTGAAATTTTATAAATGTAATTTATTCTGTATGAATTCTGAAATTATTTCTATATTTTTTCAATTGTTCAAAATCTAAGGATTATAGAAAATGTTTGAGAAGCACTGTGAATTAATTTTTATAAAATAATGTTTTTTTTTTTTTTTTTTTTTTTTTTTTTAAAAATTAAGTTATTATTATTAGACTATTTCTTACAAATATTCAAAATAGGAGAATTACAGAAAATGTTTTAAAAACATTGTTTATTAAATTTTGTACATTTTTTTTTTTTTTTATGAAACAATTTAAGCGAATCAAAACTTATTTGCAAATATACAGAAAAGATTATTGTATTTCTTATAGCAATGCATATGGATGTGATAAAATATCTTGCTGTGAGTGCATTATTCAGAATTCTTTACATTACGAAATGGTCGTTGTTCTTTTCTAAATAATCATATATGTATTGAAATCAAATTTAAAAGTTAAGATTCTTAAATAATTTACACTTAACAACATATTTTAAATTAAAACTTGAGACATTAATAAAACATAATTGTAAAAAGAGAGAAGTATTTTTACTATTTTTAACATTTAATTTAAAATTGGATACATATGTTAAGTTACAATAATATAACATAATAACTTAATTTTTGAAAAATTTCTAAAATTCAATTTTTTGTGATGCAGAAATTAATACTGAGAAAAAAATGCGAAAAACTACATTGAAAAGTCAAGTTACTTTTCAAATTCAGTCATATGAATTTGTGTGTGTGTGTGTGTGTGAACGAATATAAATACACTTTAAAAGTAGAAAAATGGTACAGGAAAAGAAAAAATATTTTTAGAAACTGTTTTATTTTCACACAGCTCAGAATTAAAAAAAAATCATATTCATTGATTTCAAGATATAACTTAAACATTAAATTAAGGGGTACAGTTGCACTTTGGTCTTTATTATAGAGGTATTTCAAAGTTTGTTACAATAACGAAAAAGAGCCAACCATAAAATTACTATATACAGAAATGAGTTTTTTTGCAGCTGCTCATTTACATATTCACAAGGAAGACAATCTTCGAGAAAAAGGCACAGATAGATTTCTTAGTTTCAAAATAAGCTGATAAAAATTTCAACATAGCTTAGTTATCAATCAGCAATTGAAATAAATTTAAATCACATACTTAAGGCTACTGATTAAGAAAAAAAAACATAGCATCAATACAATCACTAACTGCAAAACGACTAGATCAATTTTTTTTTCCACAGCATTTGAGTGTAAATGAATTTCGCAGTAGTTTTATGATGCAATATGGACATTAGACAAAATAAACTTTGTAGAAGAACTTAAAAGCTGTATATATGCAAAGGTAATATATATATATTTTACACACTATAAGTCTTCCAGTAAAGTTCACAGTAAAAGAAATTTTATTACAATATAAAACTGATGGATAAAAGTTAAACTGAAATAGGAACTATAGAATAATGGTTTCAATTTATAGCACAGCCCATTCAATGTGCTAATTACTTTTATAAATTATATACAAAATTTAAAAATCAACAAGCATTGAATGAACAAGGAAGCACTAAAACGTTTAAGACAGATGTATATAATATATATTTACAAACTTCTCCAGAGAAATTGAAGCATACAAATAGCTGCTAATTCAACAGAAATTATCATTAACAGTTTCATACAAGAATTTTCAGAATAAATAATGTAAAAGAAAATTTAGAAACATACAACAAAGGATTTTAGTGCTTCATTGATTTCTTCCAATGCTCCAGTATAAAAGCAGCCATATTAACTTTATAATCTACATTGCTTTTTATTCTATATTTACATATCTACACAAAGCTAAGAAAAATGCATGCATTTTCCTCACCATTTATACTCGTCTTCATTATAAATATGGAAAGTATATATTCTTATAAACAGCATAAATTAAATGAAATTTAATAAGAGTTCATCACAAAAATATGTCTTTAAATATAACGATGCAAAGAACTGACAAAAGACTAACAATTCTCAATTCACAACTAATTTTCACATCTTGGTTTAAAGGTGAAACTGAAGTTTCCATAACAGCGAAAAATATTTTAAATATTTTGTTACATAAAATATATAACTCTTAAACCACAAATTTAAGTACTGGCCGCGCTATTTATTTCATGTGGACTGGGCGCCAAAGATAAAATGTTTTACTTACTGTTTAATTTGCGATAATAAAATACAATAAAGTGAAAAATGATAAATAATAAAATAGCTGCTAATTAATAATCTAAGCAGTGCACAATTTCAATTGCTAAATAGAAATAAAACAGGATTATTCTTATATAACAAATCAAAGTTTGTGTTACCAAGTTAATGAGAAAGCAAAAAATATTTATTTTTAAACTAATGAAAAAAAGGTGAATATTGTAGCAAATAAAACTGCACACATTCTAGTTACTTTGATAAATCTAAGATACAATTTTCAGTCTTAAACAGAGTTTAAACTTTATACGAAACCAAATGAAACTTGAAAAGTAATCATATTTATAAAATTAAATAATAATGCAGAGATATTAACTTTATAATTGAAATATTTAATGCCAATCTCCATTTAGAAATCAAAGTTTTTAATAAATATTGATTTACAATTTTATTTTTGGCATACTATACTGAATTATTGAAACACCCTATAAACTGAAGTTGGAGAATGAACGATACAAAATAAAATTATAAAAATTTGGCATTGAATATACTGACAACACGATTCTAATAAAAAATTTCATAACTATACAGAATTAAAATGAAATTTTTTCACACAAAATAATTTATTTTTTGCATAAAATACTTTAAAAGTAAATTGAATTGAAAATGAAAGTATATGAATTCATTTGAAAAGGGAATATAGTTTAACTAAAACTGACTTTTTAATTTCATTATTTACAAATCAAACGGAATTAATGCATCAAAAACAAATACATATTTATATCAGACATACAATCTGTACACAAAGAACAATCATTGAGGTAAAAAGTCAAATGCTTCTTATGCTGACCGGCAATTAAGGACATGTACACTATTCATTTAAATTTGGAATAGAGAAGATACCTGAGAAGATTATTTCAAGAATATAATAATATAACATTCTCACATATTCTACCATATAAAGTCCTAACACACCGGAATGTTTCCCTTATTGTAAAATTTAATTCACACTTTAAGGAATATTAAATCTTGGAAAAAGAATTAGATTAGCATCATAGCTGCACATTAAAAAAAAGGCAAAAAAGATGCTTCATAAACAACACTACAAACACACGATGGCATTTTTCTAATTTACAAATATTTTTCTTTTCCATTTATAAAAATATCTCCCCTTTAAAGCAACATTAAAAATATAGGGGTAAGCAAAATAGATCAGAAACAACTTCATATAAAAATTATATATTATTCTGGCAAGTAAGAGTTTCATATACTGATTTTATAAAAAAAAAAAAAAGAAAAGAAAGAAATTACGAGTAAAAGACTAATATCGGTCATCAGTTCCCATTTGCCATAATTCTTAAAAATAAATTTAATAAAAGATTGCATTCAATACTAGAATATACAACAAATTTCACATCATCAGAATGTAAAATTAAACTCATTCAGTTTTATGGGATTTGAAAAATATTTAGAGTAAATTACTTAAACTTATGCACAAGAATGAATGCGATATTACTCAAATGCAAGTAATTAATAAGGCACATAAATGTAATCCATCCACAATACATTGAATCACAGATGACACACAATAAAGTTTCATACATGCAATAATCTTGAAAAGAATTAATAAGTATACATTCAAAGAGATGCGCAAAAAATATATATATATATATATTGATGGAAGTAAAGCGATTACAGCAACGTTAAAGTAGTTCAAGCATTAAAGAGGAACCTTTATATTGGACATTTTACAAGTTGAATAAATAAAGGAACACGCCGAAATTATCTCATCCTCTTGAAAGTTAATATGAACCACAAACAAAAATAAACTGTATATTTAATGCACTCAGTATAAATTTCAAGTAGTTTGTAAAGCTCATAAGCGAAAAGGATGTTCAAACAATGTACTTCAAGATAAAGGGAGGAAGTGATCTTCAAGGTTCACTCTTTAACCTGTCGGACTAGCTGCTCATCCAGTTAAGCCATGCCAACTGTACTATGGCTGATGAATGCAAATACATTAGCTCCCAGCAGTGTTTAACCACTATCTACCAGCACTTCCAAAGTTGTTCACTATAAACTTGGATAATCCTATACACGAGGCTAAGGAGGATTCTCTTTCAACAACTCGAGTCTTGACCAGTGAGTTTCTACAACTGTCACAGTGAAGTCCTCGCTCTGCTGGATGCAGAGTGAACTGTGGCACCAGTGTGATGTCTTTCCCCGTGGCCCGATTCTGGGTCCTGTAGGAAAATGTTTATTTAATATAAACTGCAGAATACACTCACATTGTTTAAAAAAAAATAACTTTTGGATTTTACAATAAAGCGTGCGAGTTCTATTGTTATTTTAAAAAGAGTATTCAATGTAGTATCATATGAAACAGCATTTGTTTGCAAGAAATTAAACATTCATGTTTAGGTACATTTAAATTATATCACACAAAAAGATTAATTATATAAATCTTATATTTCTTTTTGAATTCTTTTTTGATACTCTGAATGCAAAATTTCAAATTTAAAAAGGAATTGATTTGGAAAAATTTTCCGTTCCAGATATCAGAAGAAAATTTAAATAATAATAATAATAAAATATGTATGAAGTTTTTTCATTTAAAATTCTACAAAAAATGAATTTATAATTAAAAATTTAAAGTATAAAATAATAATAATAATAATAATAACAATATCAAATTAACTATTTCAAAGGTAAATATTTTTGGAAATATAGTAAAAATGTGAAATAATTTATAATAAGTACACAGTGTAATAAGTACAAAGATATAAAGTGGAGACACAGTAAAGAAAATAAGGCATAAATATCAATTAACTTCCAATAGAAATTAAGCAAAATTATATCTGTAATTCAAATGTATCAGTTAAATAGTTAACTTAATAATATATATACTATTAACTCCAGAAGAAAGTTTGATTATGATGCTTTCAAGAGTTAGACGACAAGAAAATAAAGAGCATATATTCATAAAAAGATAGTATGCTTACATGTATAGTTATCGTCTTATCTTCAATATGACTATCAGTTTCTCGGAAAGCACTGAATGGTTCATATGCCTGAGAGACAGGTGTGACAGGGTGCATTTGTTCTTTCCTTTTCTTCCTGTTTACAAAAAAAAACAAACAATTTTTACTTTAGAATTTCGTATTTTATTCATATGATTTTACTTCATCACTTTTAACGATTATTTTGTATTTGATATTAATAAAATTTCTGACATATTATTAAATATCCTAGACATACATTAAGAAATAAATTAAAGACACTTACTTGATGTGGACATATACTGCAATACAGACAACTACTAAAATTATTATGAGGAGAGTAATTCCCCCAGCAATGCTCGCAGTTTCTATCATAACTTGTTGCCTAGATGCTGCAAAAGAAAATTATTCTTAAATTCCTATCCTATCATCAAAATTTATAATTTAATAACAGTTTAAGTTTTAACAAAAAATCTTATTATTTCCAACTAAGTTAAAAATGAAACCATTTAGATTTTCATTATTCCATATAAACACTTTCTTTTTAATAGTTAAAATAGTATACAAATGATGGCCTTATATAAACATTTAATAACAATTCAAGATAGGCACAATATTTTTTCAATGTCTCTACTTTCTTTTTAACTATATCAATTGAATATTTTACCAATTGAATAAAATTGACAATACTATACACAACTTCTTAAACTTACCCAAATAAGAGCCCTCTAAATCTTTAAATTCACATCTTTGGCCCACAAAGCCATCTGCACACCTAAAATATAAGTCAGTAATGTGAGCACATACATTTCTAGAATACAAATTTAAAAGAGAACATTTCAAAACCTACATACAGTATGAAATCAATACACACGAAAGTATGAATAATCACTTACTCGCAATTATACAGAATGGATTCTCCTATTTTCACTGAGAAACAAGTGGCTCCATTGAGGCAATACCATTTGGCATAGGCCTCGGGGCAGGCATAGGTCTGGAATGTGATATTCGGCCTCATCGTAGGCTGAGGTGGGGGTCTTGGCCTCGGAGTGGAACGTGATGAGCAAGCACCTAAGATAATACACAGTACATATATATTAAGAAGAAACTACAATCAGGGAAAAAGAGAACTACATGAAGATAAAACAGAAAATGAATTTGATCAGCAAGGAGAGGATTATAGGCGAAAATTTTGTTATTTGAATAATTATAATTTGCATAATAACAAAACATGAATAGATCAACTGATTTAAAAAAAAATTTTTAAATTTTAACTTGGTTTAGCTAAAAGTTTTTGCCAAATTATATGTATGCAAGTGAGTGTAAACATATACAACCATATTAGGGTACTCAGTAGAATAAAAGTGACTGTGTGAGGAAGGAAACTATAGTAGATACACAACAGACAATGATTAATATCTTCTCACTTAGTAACAGCACTTCAAATAAATAAATGTCCTAATAAAAATTATAATATATAGTATGTGTAATGCAGAATTTATATAATACAGATATGTGCAAGTTCTACATACATTTATCAACAGTATAATAGTATATGTAATAATATTAATCTTTCATATTTATATATATTTTTAAGCTTTATAAAAAATTAAGAATCCATGAAAAACTATTAAATGCAACTAATACATTTAGATTTGGAATGTAAGGTACGAAATTTCTCCCTCTTTTAAAGTATGGAAAGGAAAATACATTAAAAATAAAAACTGATCCTGAGTAGAAAAAGAAAAAAAAATCTGAACAAATGAATAACCATCGTCCATTTTAAACATCTGTTTTTGATTCATCAGGGAGAGTATTCCAGAAATAAAAAATGTTTTATTACGTGCTCGCTCTCACGATCTGCTTAAGCCGAGAAGTTAATGCACAAAGAGTGATGATCGCTCTAACTACAGACGTCGAAAGAAACGATTTGACCCCTGAGCCAAGTTTACTCAGTGATCAAAACTGGATGAAATTGCTGCTCTCTGTGTGAGGGGGCGGGAGACGTCTCAGGGCAGGTGATTCTCCACATCCCCGATTTTTCGGACTATTAACTCATAAATGATCGCCAAACGAATCTCATCCACTTCGTTTACACCCCACCAGCAGACCAGGTTTGAAAGGGAAAAAGTCTCTACATCGGGCGTATCGCACAATCGTAATTGCTCTTGAGCCAGTTGTCTGTTGTACAACAGATATATTAAAAAATTACATACGTTAAGAAATTAATCAGGAATCAACGAAAATTATAGTTTCTACATGTTAAAAATATTTTCCTATTTTGCCTGTCGTTTACTTTTTTTTCTGATGGTCAAAGATTGATTTCATGTTAAAAGGAAATGCATAAAAAAAAACAGGAAGATCGAAAGTTTTAAATATTACTAAACATACCAAAGAAATGTATAAAAATATTCATAATATGTGAACTAAAAATAACGAAGACTATCTAAAGTAAAGAGGTATAATAGCTGAAATTCACTCTCATCTGATTACAAACAAACACGATTTAATCACATACAAATGCTCAGAATCGATAACTAGCGAAATGAAGAGAGAAAAAAAGATTGTTTAAATTCTAATTCTGATTTTTATACAATTTAAAGATTGAAAGCTACTTAGTCATACTGATTAATTAATTCATCCAATGAAGCTATCAAAACCAGCTGAGCCGATTATTACTTTTCAGTAGACCTTGATATAGAATTATATATCTATTAAAAAGGGGGAAAAAAACACAAAATTAATCAAACTATATTTTAATTGTGTATGCAATAGATAATTTTTTCTAACTGCAATAGTTTCAAGATTTTAAATTATTACGACCAAAATGAAGTATCTCAACGGAACAGGGTAGGTTACAATTAAACAACGATGATGCAAGTGAAGAAGACAAATTTCAACTTAAAATACTCATCAAAAAATAAAATTGAACTACCTATTGATTTTCGCAACCATCACCAGCATTCCGAGGAGAAATTAACTTGCTCAACAACGAGAACCAAACTAATAGGATGTAACTAACAAATCCAACTCAAAGTTTTGACAGTTCCACGAAAGTCAATTTTTGAAAGAAGTCTGTATTTCGGAGTAAATACTTTTTCTTGGCTTATACATGGAATCTCCTTGAGTACTGGATAAACAAGGCCACTTATACTCCATGAAACGACAGGTGACCGTTCCGACAGAGTGGACATTCCCCGCTGCACGTGGAAAAGTTATCAACCAGGGCCTTATTGGAAGATGCACAGCATCCTGAATTGAATAACTTCCAAGTACATCATAATGAACACACCTGTCCACGCTCTGCTGCACATTAACAGGTTTTTTTATTTGCCATTTCGCACTCTCTGAATATTAAAAATGCCGTCCACGAGGGCCGGCATGCCCGTGCCTGCAGTCGGCGGTTTTCTTCCATAACTTGTGCTATATTGCACTACAGATTGAAAGCATCCCCGGGAGAGAGAGCAGCAGCTGGTCAAGGGCTATTAAATAAAGCAACGTCTGTACTAATTACGGAGGATTTCCAAGTGGGTAGCCACCGATTCAGTTTGATGGACATCGTCACCAGGTCGAAATGCGTGCCTCCGACCTATTAAGAGGCGAGTCTTTTAAAAGACCATTTTTCCTTCCTTTTCTCATGCGACGTAATTTAATATTCCCATCTGTCGCCGGAGAAAATTCCACCAGCCTATATCAGGTCAGGTGTCAGGAGGTCCATTCGCGTAGAAAGTCGCACGCTACATCGCCGCCAGTTTTTGTTGCCCCTCTTTAACTAGCACAGATATGAGGCAAATGTCACCACAAAGGTTCATAATGTCCGCAATTAGAAATCGAATTCCTCTTTTGGCCTACCATTGGTAAGGCGGAGAGTTTATGAAATACAATACTAACTAAAACTTCCCTTAGTTTAATTTTAATATACAAGGAAAGTAAAAACAAAATAACATTGTTCATTAAAAATAATTTTGTATAATTTCATACGCTGAAAGTACATACATTTATTAATTCCGAAGATACCAGAATAAAAAAAAAAAAAAAAAAAAAAACCCTTCTATTAAACCTCAAGACTGAAATATAACCATATCATTGACACTTCATTACTGAACAGCAGTATGAAAAAATGGATCGGCAGTTATGTATAAATTCTATTCCAAAATATTTATAAATTAAAATGATTAATTTAGTTTCATTTATCACTCAACGATCAATTTTTGCACAGGAAAGCTAATTCTACCAGCAGCCAGGATTTAAATTCTCAACCACTCCAAACATCAATGAAGCAGAGTTGGGTATCAAACTCACGTACAACTGAACCAAACGCCTTAAATTAAAGCAGAGCGGTATTTATGACTTAAAGGTAATAATATCTGCTCTTTTCTCTTTAAACACACAGAGAAGAAATACTGTCCTCCATGTCAAAAACTTAAATGTATGTCTTTCATATTCATGTTTATATTATGATAATTCAACAAGCTTCGCAATTTGGCGTCCATTATTTTATCCCGATCATTTTAAGGCATAAATCATCACACAACAGAAATTTTATCTCAATAATATTTATTTATGCAAAATGGTCTCTCGCCAATGACATAAGGATGAGAATAAGGAATTTACAAACTCTGTCGTTTGATTATTTTTTTTCTCTCATTAAAACTGATACAAGATGAGACCAAATAAAATAAGAAAATATTCCCCTTTACTATTCAGTTATTTATTAGGATGCAGAAAGTAAAACTCTGGCCTTTTCTGTAAAGACTTGCATTATTGGTTATCAGCTATATGCACATTTTGATATGCTTTCTACCAGAATAAGTAAAATAATAATAATAATAATAATAATAATCTTTTCCTTTTAAATCGATTTCATAAGTTATCTATCTATACACTAATCCCACTCCTCTTTACAAATTCGAACATCATTTTTTGTGTCGTGGGAAAAGCGTGCTGAAGTGTCCGAGCCAGAGTGGACCAGCAACAGGTGTAGCGTCAGGTGGAGAGGAAATAGGAAACACCGCATTTCCTCTCCATTGAAGCCGAGACTGAGTCAGTAACCTTTGGGCTCCAAACGACGCCCACGCCTCTTGCACACCTCTACCTGCAGCCATCTCGGATACCCTTTCACACACAGGATCCCTGATAACATTTGAAACACCGGGATTCTCAGATGTTCACATCAAGAAGTCAGCGTGTTGCCACTCACAAAACTAATTTTAACTTTTAAATGCGTACATCTTTGATCAGTACTTGATTAATCTCGAAAAATTAGTATTTTAAGTTTTTTTTTTTTTTTTTTTTTTTTTTTTTTTAAATAACATTTGATTATTTTTGAACATTAATGTTTCGATCGTCTTAATTTCGAATATTTAGGTATTTAAAACACATTCATATAATGAAATTTGAAATTTTATAAAAACCTTTTATACTCTCGTATTTTTTAAGTGTATATAAACTTTAAGTAACATTAAATCTTATTACGAGAACATGCCTTTTATAAATAATCACTTATAAAGATCGTTTAATATTTGAACAATATTTAGAAAAATAAGTTTTAAAATAAGACGTTTTAATTACATTATGAAATTTTATTCCAGGTAAATATTTAGAACACTCATTCGAATCAAAAATTTTTGTTTCCAGTTTTATTTTTAGCCCTATTTTACAAATCATACTAACACGTGTGTTCTACCTAAAATTCACATTTCCCTAATAAAAATCAAAGTGGAATTGTCAATTCTAAAACGGCCTAATAATGTAATAATAACAGAAAAATTGAAAACTAGCTTGAAAGAAAATGTCATTAATTTGAAAGGTCATACATTATTTATTTAAAATATTTTGCGCCATACTTAAATTGTTTAGACTTTAAAAAAAAAAAAAAAAAAAAAAACTTTAAACTCAGGCAAATTTAACACTAGATTTATTTCACAAAATCCATTGTATATACAACACATTTTTTTTTATTTATAATTTTCTCCTAAATAAAAAGGACAAAGAAAAAAGTTTAAAATATTGTCAGCATGCTACAAGTAGGTTTATGTAAATAAAACTGTGATTTACCTTAAACTTCTGTTTTTCTTTAATCTAATATTAGAATTAATGTAAAATTCGGTTATTTATCAGAAACAAAAGAATATGGCATGTTTTCTTCCTAACTTTTCAAGAAACAGTAGAATGTAACAGAATTTTGGGTGCTGTAATAATTCGATAAGACTGACGAATAGTTTTTTAAAATCTAACAAGCTATAAATTTGCTTGATTAAGCAGGCAATTTAAAACATGCACATATTTTTAATAGCGTTTCGTGGAAGAAAGTAAACGCGCTTAAAATTTCAATCATACTTCGCTAGTGGTTGTAAAATATATGCATAAAAAATTGCCAAATTATGAAGCTGCATTCTTTGTAAATAAAAAATAAATTTCGAAATTTTCAGTCTGTTCTCCAGTGTTTAATGTATCCTTAAAATGAAGGGAAACACATTCAATTTTCATAAGTTGTTAAAGACGTTTCTTAAAAGTTTTATTTTATATAGGGTATAAGAGAAGTTTTAAGAAATTATTGATAAAACTTTTCTTACATTTAAATATTTTCATACTTATTCATTTTAATAAAAAAAAATGATAATAAATAAAAAAATACAGTATGAGTTTTGAAATTAAGACCTAAAGAAATAATCAGAACTTGGAGGAACATGAAATAAGATTAGAAGTATCCATTATAACAGTTCTGAAACTGGCATTTAGTCAGGAGCAGAGGGGGGGAGGGGAACGCGTATTTCAGAGTGGATGGGGCGAATGAAGCAATTTTCTGGCAGGATCAGCGAGGGATGAGGGGTAAAGAGCAAACAACAATCACGGGGCTACTAACGGGTGCCTTGCTAGGGGACACACAGCCATCCATCGTGCGCGCGTGTGCAACATGCAGGACGCGTGCCGTACTACTAATGCTACCACCTGGATGAGTTCCCCCTCCTCACCTGGTTGAGAAACGGGGGGGGGAGATAAGACGGCCGAGGTTAGGGGGCAGGCACGCACAACGCCAGCTGTCCGAGGACAAGAAAAAGGATTTCTCCTCTCCTCTCCTTCTGCAAGGAGACAATAGGGTGCACGCACTTCTCGTTATAACCCGGAGAGCAGATATTTACTGGAGATGATGATCATGATGAACTGAGTGGACAGAAGAGGGTTGCCACGAAAAAGGCTGCATCGCTCTTTTTCTCCGGAGATACAATCTCAGAACGAAATAAAACCATCTTTAATTCCACGTTAATGAATATCAAATATGAATATTCTTATGTGAAAAAAATAATAGCTGTAATAATTCAAAATGAATTATACAGTCGATTCTTTAAATACTCTTATAAATGATGCTTAGAATATAGGAATCATCTAGCGACGAAGATAAAATACTTTCAGTGATAATTCTTGAATTTCATGATAAGATAGAAATTAGAACATAATATTAGCAATTTTGTAATAATACGAATACAAATTTATAAGCTAAAAATAAACTTTATCATTAATTTTCAAAATATACAAAAGTAACGCTTTGTATTAGATTTTAATGAAAATTTAATGGTAAATTTAATTTATTTACTCGCAAAAAAAAAAAAAAAAAAAAAAAAATAGAATCTTATGTTGCAAGAAGGATTGAGATATAAGCATATGCAGACCAGACCTTGAACTAAAAATAAACGTATGAGCGCACAACTTAAATAAGATCAAACTACATGAGCCAGATGATTAATTAAATGTCAGATAATCGGATACCATTATGGGGTGAGTTGGAATTAAAAAATAAAATGCAATATGAATAAATCAAGATAGTAATAAGCAAATATTAAAAGGGTTTCTTAATTAAAGTGGTAAAATTTTACGCCTAAATTCGTGGAGCGCATAGCTTGGAACAAAAGAAATTGGGAAAGGAACACCAAGATTGTAGAAATGGTGTTGGTCACATTTGGAAAGGACGCCGCCAAGTTCGGAAAGATCGCCAAAACAATGATCACGATCTCCTTACGAAAATGCGCGCAAATACATTAGAAACAAAAGCAAGGAATCCGCATACCGATCATGACATGATATTAATCCAACTTGTGATCTTCAGGACACGTGGCGGCAAGTCCTGTGGCAAGCCAGCTGAGACCTCGTAATCCACAACACAATGGCAAATCCCCTATCGCCAACGCCTACAGGAGCTTTTCATTTATTTTTCATTCCGTATTTATTATTTTTAAAAACCTGTCCGAGTATGAGTGAGGATGTAAACATAATAAAAGGTAGGGGGAAGGCAGGTGTTCTCATCTCGGGTGATTTGTCCAAAGAGTCGGCAATTGTAATGCCTTATTTTACATTTCGGCTGCACAATGCTTGGAATATTGTGCGACATTTTTTTCTTCTTATTTCAGATTTGATCCGGAATGAGAAAACATCGGATGAACAAAGAAAAAAATATTGAATTCAAAAACGGTGAAAAAGTTAAGCTTATGGGGGGGGATCAAAGTTTAGAAACTATTATAAATTACAATTTTATGCTAATTCTGTTTTTTATATTATTTTTTAAAAATTTTTTTTAAACACAATAATATTGCTATATTTCTTTTACATTTCAGAGACTTTATATTTTTATTATCAATTCCCTTTTTTCTTTAATATTTAATTTTACCATTCTCATATAAAAAGATTCGGAAAGTTCGAGAAAATAAAGGATTCTATTTTTTGTTTAATTTACATCGTAAAATGATACGGAATAAAAATGACAATCCGAAGAAAAACAGTGTTCTTAGAACAGAAGACGCGCAGAGAAATCATTTCACAAACACAAGCAGGAAAATGACGACGAAACTGGAGAACTTGAATCTACTTTTGTCGTAAGTAAGACTCTTGTTTGAAACTGAAGAAGTGCTTGTTGGATTGTCCACTTAAAAGAGTGCGTCACGCTCGACAGTAATGAAATTCCAAATTAAATGCGACGGTGGCCAAAATGCTTAATTTTAATATGCTTTCACCATAAAGAAATCCAAAGCAGATGCACGATTGTAATTTATCGCAATATTCCAAATATGACAGCAGATGTAATTAGTAACGAACGCTTAAATAAACTTCAAGATTACTTTTTTTTCTACTGAATATCTTTAAAAACAAGTATCACATTTTTTCCATATTTCCCCTCTCCGAAGCGGGGTTTCAGGTTCTGAGACAGGGCGACTGCTTTCAGGTGTAGCGCAGCAGCTAAGACGAGTTACGGAAGCTGCACTTCCGTATCTAATTAATGACATTGCCCAGACATACTAAACATCTTCCTCTTTTTGTTCACTCCTATAAAGACACCGGAGAAGAGGGAGGGTCATAAGGTCCCTCTCAACGATAACACTTTTGCTATTTTAAGGAAGACGATACAGGAAAAAAAAAAATAGCGAGAGTATCTCGAAGAAAAGATGAAGACACAAACCACCCACAACGGAACTAGGGGTAGTTTATGAACATTCAACAACTGGAAGCCATTTGTTATAAGCCACATCTGATTTTTAGTTCTGCAAAGCAGGAAAGGAACTAAATATATATTTTTTTAATTGAGGCGCGTCACATACCGTATTTCGATATTCTCTATATTCCTTTTATGAGAACAATTCTAAATATTTAATTCAATATGATAAGACAAATGAGGGACACATTTAGTTTTTCAAGGATACGAAGGATCCAAGATAGCCTCAGCGACATGAAGTTGTGAATCAAGGGCGTAAATGCGTTGCCGGCGAAATGATGGCGACTATTGATTCAGCTTTTGTCCTATATATGTGTGTTCTACTCGTGACGCTTGCAGCAGAACTTCGTCTCAGAAAGAGTTTCAAGGAAACGCCTGAGCAAACTTTTATGAAAGGACTCATACTTCCGGTTGTAAAGGTGGTAAACCTTTCGCTATTTCGGCTGCCTTGTATTTGCTCTGTCATGAAATCTCGACAAAGTATCATTTATATCGATGCACAAATACCCTTTATGAATAACAATCGGAATGCAGATGTCCCGCTTTTTAATTCGTAAAGTCATGTAAGCAGACGAGGTTACATACATATATGTAACAGAGATTGAATTTTTGACGACAAACATGCCAAAAGCTTAAAATCCACACTGAAATTCATGTAAATGAAAAATGCAAATTTTCAACAGTTACTTGTTTCAATATACCATCAATTTTTTTTTTATTTAAATCTACGTGGACATTTACACCATTGAATGTTTCACGTTGATTTTTACTGTACAATTAACATCACAATTGGATAGAAAAAAACTTAACCGAAACTGACATCACATATTAATCTTTTTACTTGTTCTGAATTTAGATCCCAAGAACAATATTTGATAGTAACTCATACTATATTACAGATTGTGTTATAAATAAAAACCTCCTGATTATTTCTTACGATTATATTTTAGATGATCGAAAATTGTCTACGTAGCAGATTCAATACAATGAGCGAAAGGATTATATGAGATATGGCAAAAAAGACACTAATTGGTGCTTTTTTCTCCACTTTTTTACGAAGATTGTTCGTTGACTCGTTCAAATATAATCATCAGTGTCGTTTCCACACTGATGATTATATTTGGACAAGTTGACGAACTCATGGCTGAATCAGTATAGTTTCCTTTCTATCATGCTGAAAGAGTACTGATTGGTTTGGTTTGTTTGTCGCTCAATGGTCATTTTTTACACACGAGGGCTCATTAGACCGGGACCTACTGTCTTAAGTGGATTCCGAACCACTACAAACATCCCTGCTGAAGGTGGGATTCGAACCCACGGACTGTTGAAACGAAAGCAAGAGCGATAACCATTCGGCTGAAAGAGTACTGAAGAAACGAGAACTAAAATGTTGTTTTTCTGCAGTCTTGCAGTAGCTTATGCATTTTTCTCCAGACAAGTAAATAATCACTAAATGTTTTTTTACAATTTTCTATGAACATTTAAAAACAGATTTCTGAGAAATTTTAAAACTTTCATTCTAAGTCTGAGTTTGAAATGACTGGCATGTAATAATTGTTAAATATTTTCCGGAAAATCGAAAAAAATTTGGAGTTCACTCATAACGTCTCGTAATCTGATTAATGCATACATAAAAGAAATTTTTAAACGAAAAGAATATTAAGGAATAAATTTCATAAACATGTGTCACAAAATATACATGTATGATATTGAGTAAAGTACATATTTAGGATTGTTGTAGAACTATATCATGCACACAATATATTTATTGTTAAGGAATCAGTATAATTTAATAATACTTGATGAATTTATTAAGCAAACAAATATATCATAAAAAAATTTGAAATTTTAATTAAATTTCCTACAAATAATAAAGGAGTATACTAACTTCATAATGATATAAATTAATCAATTCCTTAAAATAATATCGCATTAAAACAATTAAGGTTTTTACTTTTAAACAATAGCAAGAATAAAATAAAAAAAAATTGCAATTCTCTTCATAAAGTTAGAAATAATTATTTGATATCATCTTTTTAACAAATGACAAACTTTAAGGTAGAAGAAATTTTGAAAATCTCAACTTGTGTGAACTTGTTAAACATGGGGAGAAAAAAAGTAGAGCTTACATTTTTTCCCCGTCTGAAAAGTCAACTTATTAAGAAGCAGAGCATTTATTTTACAAAGAATGAAGAAAAAAAATTTTGTTATCTTGCATAATGATACTTTTTTCTGATCTCGAGAGGAAAAAGGAGCGGAGGAGGAGCGCTGACAAAATGATCTCCTGGAAGTCTGGGAATCTGATCTTCCATCCTCCACCGGGATGCGGAGGATGCTCAAGGGGAGTTAAGCGGAGGGTGGGGTGATGATAGAGGTTGCCGACTTCCGACTGGCCACATGAGGGCAGTTCCTCCCACACACAGCTGCAGAACAGGGGGAACTCAGCTGTTGTCACACTGTCTCTCCCCGTGCGCGCTTCTCATCCTGAGGGTTCGAAGAAAATGAAAATTCATAATGGGGCGTCCACCTTGGAGGGTGAAAATAATAGATATGCACCCTTACTTCACACGAAGATAAGAAAAAATGTTAAGGTAAGGTCTGTAACACAAATTTTTTTGACGCTTTTTCATTCTGACGATTTTCTCAGGCAATTTAAATTCACTTGTTTCAATTTTGTTTTCAAAATAGCAAGAAATAAGAAACTTTGGAAGGATTTAAAATTTGTTAACTTTATATTTGATGTCTTTTCATAATTTAATTGTTGTTGTCGCCTTGTAGCAGTTAGGCTGGCATAATGGGGTGCGCTGCTCCATTTTCCCAACTGAACCGTAATTTGGTGTGGAGTTCGAATTCCTCAGTATACACATGCCATAGATATCCGCTTATAGGGTAGGCAACCATTCACAATCCATTCTTACAAGGAAAAGACGAAGAGAGAGAAAGTGCATCGATGGGCCCAAACCGGGATCTCCCTATACTCAGTCAGGCACGCTGACCACAAGACAGGGTGGGCGGCCATTATTTAATTAATTTTCCAATCAACATTAATAACTACAGGTTTGATGTACACACAAAGTAACTTAAACAGTATATTTTATACCTGAAAAAAATCCCGTACTACTTCCAACTGCAGTAAATATTAAGATATTTAGTTATTTGACCAGTACAGAGTGGAATCTAAAAAAGAGTTTTTTCTTCTCGGGGTATTTTTCCAAGATAAGTCATTTACTTTTCGCAAGAGAGGGCGCTTCACACTCTCCCCCCTCACGAATGTGCATGGAACCAAACAAAAAAAATAACAGCTATCATCGAAGTGACTGGATTCCAACCAGAAACCTTCCATTAGGCATGCATGAGTTAGGAATCTATCCAACGAAATGCGTTTTAAATTGTATTATATTGAGTCTTGGAACAGAATAGATAAGGAATTTCAAAAGAAATAACCGCTAAAAATGTGACGACTCGTGAAAAAATACATTAACAGTATTAAAAAAATAATTTTTTATGTACAAAATACAGACTCCTCACCACTTCCGTTTGGCAAACAAATTTTATAGGAAGTGCTATCGCTTACCAGTATTTGCAAAAGGGTAAAAAAAATATCAAAACATACACTCTGTGTGTGTATATGTGTATGCATAAATAATAAAAAAAAGACATTTATCCTATTTTAAAACGTACTTTTGAAGCCATTTCTATTTTCGCTCTTTCTTATAAATAAAAAAAGGTGCTTACCCCTTTCAACCCCTGTCGGCTCACTTCAAATGTCATCCCTGTGAGAGAGGCGGCGGAGGGACAATGCTTTTCAGCAATCGTTATGAAATTTATTCAAGGTTTTCGAGGAATATGGGATATTACAGACGTTGTGTCCGTAGGATAAAGGAGGAAATCTAGTGTGTGTATCGAGGGGTAAGGGGGGCGGCCCCTTTCCTTCCGGACGGGGTGCATGTCGAGGCACGCGACATCTGTAAGCGCCCCACAGGAAATGAAAAGCATCTCTCTCTGCTGCGGCATTTCTCCGCGCAATCCATTACATCGGGTGGCCCCCCAGAGGAAATGATTTCGGCGGCTCTGCAATTGGATTTGCTTCCAGTTTTTTGGAAAAGGAGCCCTCCATCCACTTTTTTCCTCTCCAAGATTTATGTAAAAGAAATAAAGCCGAATAAGTTGGTCTCGTAATAACCTTCCACCCATGAAATCGCAATTTGCACGGCAGATTTCAAATAAATTTTGTAGGAATGTGAACTATCTGTTAAGGGAGGGAAAAAAATATAAACTACAATATTCTAAAATTAAGAAGTCTAGATTTTTGCTAGTAATTTTTGTACAAAAATTTAAAAAAAAAAAAAAAAAAAAAAAACATAGCTGTTAACAATTCTTTTAAATGAGCAGAATCTTCGGGCTTTAAGTAATATTTTGTTAAAGTAAAATAGAAAAATCTAGAACCCTGTAATATCCATTTTACTTTAAGTATCAACAGTGTCTACCAAATGCTTAAGATTCTAAACAAGCTTTGCTGGAATGGAATTTGTAAGTATTGGTAGTATAAAAGATTTGTTTAAAAAAACTTTCTACATAAAAACAGTGCATGTTTTTGAAGTGAAAACTCTTAAATGGTAAGAACTAAAAAGAAATTTCAAGCAGTCGTGTTACTAATTCTTCAACCATAAAAAAGTGTCAATGATTTAACGTTCAACCATCATTTTTCGCACTCTAAGAATTTTTTAGGCTGGGACCCATAGTTTTTAACTGGAAACATCGATGCAGGGTTTGAAAGTAGAACTAGTGAAATATTGATCTGGAGGCCAGAGCAACAACCATACAATTGAAACTCAGCAAAAGATAAATTTCCAATGGTTTGCTCTTGTTAGATCGCTGTGATTATTGTTAATTCGATGAACTGTTAAAAACTTTTTTTTTTTTTTTTTACTTTATGTAGTACATAAGTCACTGTGATAACAGAATAGTTTAGTTTCTCTATACGATTTTCTTTTTCTTTTTGGTACATGGTTGTTAACTGAACCGGCACTTACAATGGAATTCTGATCCACAACAAACACGTGAATCAAAGGTAAGGTCCGACTTCACGGTCTGTTAAACTGGCGGTTACAACGAGGACTATTCCGACTACCAATTTGGCACTTAGAAATTAAAACAAACAATATACAAGAGCTTTTGATTCAAAAAAAAAATTAAGTTGTTCAAATAAAATTTCAACAGCTTTTTTGGGGAGTCAATCATAAGCCTAATACACTATAAAATCCAGAGTTTTGAACCTCGAGTCGTCAGGAGTCGAGTATTTGATTTATAATGTTCACAATAAAATGGTAAGTATTTAAAATAAGTAAATAAAAAAAGATAGAACTGAAATAATCTGCGGTCAATAATCACAAAACTAAAATATTACGCATCTACAGGAGTCAGTTGCCATACATTCTACTTTCGGGCATAAAAAAGCGATCACGCGATGAGATCTGCGTCTAGAGATGTAAAGATGGGTTCAATGTTCCATAAAATGAAAACAACTCTTAGTCCTGTTAAATGAAGGTTATGATTCACAATGGAAAAATATCAAAGGAATACAAAATATAATATTTATATTTTTAAACTAATTGTTTTGTTTAGTGAGCAATTCAAAATTAGGTTGTATCTTTATCAAAATTGGCAACTTTTGACACGCATTTAGGATAATTAAAACATCCTTTAATGAATGACATGCTAAATACAACACCTCTAATATAGAGAAAAAAATGCGTTTTAAAAGAAAAACTTTTCTTCCACTATATTATATAAAGTTTGACTAATGAGTTTGTACACAGTTTTCTTAAATAACTAGAGATAATGAAATATGGCAAACGTAGTATTTGCTCCATTTTTAATCAAGCTCTGATCCCTTCTTAAGTATGTAAACAAACCTGAAAGAATTACAAGTTAGTTGAAAACAATATAGCCAATAGTGATTAAAAAATATAGCAAATAATAATTATATTATTGACTATATTTTAATCATGAAGGGATAAGAACAACACAATCATAATCATATCATTGTATTTTAGTTTAAATAAGTATGCTGCAACTGAAGTTGTGGTTATAAATTATATATGCATAAGAATTTGATTCGTCGTCGTATGTTTATGTTTCACGGAACATCAATTGCGAAAAAAAAGACGAAAGATAATAGAAGAAATATGTCATATATAAAAAAAATGCTTAGAAATTACATTTGATTATAAGCCAAATCTCATTTAATAGTTACAATTAAGAGAAATCACTATTTTTATTCAAATTATTAAAATTTAAATTAGAAACTAATTATGACCATTTCCTCTTCGCAATATAATATTCATAATCATTTTTCTCTACAGGGCCTTTATATAAAATAATGTTAACAAAAATAAACAATATATTTTTCTGCACAACACTGCTTTATCCAAATTAGATTATTGCAACATATTTTAGTTATATGTATATATATATTTCCCTTTTTTTCTATTTTAAAACATCAGTTTTAATTTTATTCCACGTAATCGCTCGCTTATATAATGTTATATGCTGTCAAAAACGAACAGTCAAGTAAATATCAGCATTATTAGATACAAAATCATGCATGTGGTTTAATAATCCGCTGTTTGGCTCATTGCGCAGGAACAGATTCTAAAATAAATCATACGACATTAAATAAGATTCTTCCATTTTCGCCTCAGGGTTAACACAAAATAGGTTGATTACAACAGTCGATAGTGAGGTGTGGATTTTTGGGAAGTTAATAATTCGTAAGTAAACTGTCAATCGACAAAAACTTTATTCAAGCCATAAGAATGCTTTATTAGAGGCATACAACGATATTGTATTTTTTATTCGAACTTCTTTCCAGCATGAAGATACCTGAGTTTGAAGTGACATTGAGATAACTTAATGCGCAAGTCTATCCGAAATAAAATAATAAAAAAAGGTTACCATTTAATTTTTACCTTGAAAATTTCAGTGTTTTACTCAAAAAATCAATATTGCGTTACTTAATTTTTTTTTCCAAAGTAACTTTTTGTTTAAATTTCTAGAAATTCATAATTTAAAAAAGACTTAAAAATCAAGTTTTAATATGAATATATATATAATTGTATTGCTTAAGAAGTTAAACGAAATTATTTTATGAAGAATAATTGACCATCCATGTAATATAATTAAGCAGCACTTTCGACCATTAACCCCTTCCGAAGAAATCAATCACAAGTGACAAAAAAGCGGTTGTAACTCACGGCGTACAAAAGATAGTTCTGCTCATGCGGATGTAATAAAAAGTGGCGTTTTATGATTTACCGCGGCGGAGGACAAAAAAATGTGAAATATGATTTTAGGCGGAGGATGCTCTTGAAAAACATAAAAAGCTGAGATAAGTAGTCATAGATGTTAAAACTGCTTTTTTTTACCTCCCCTTTTTTTCGAATTATGTATCTGCGATTTCACATTTGTGTCTTTCACAAAAAAGAAAAGTACGAGTAACGCTGTTAAGCAGAGGTAACACATCCTTTACACACACACACACACACACACACACACAAAAAAAAAAAAAAAAAAAAAGTCTGAAGAGAGAAAAAAGTACTTCACCATTTGTGGCAAGAAATAAAGAGGGGAGAAAAAGGTGAGGAGATAGGGGTGACAGAGGAAAGGGTCAGGATCCAATTTCAAACCCTTATCTTTTTTTTCTCCCCCCCCCCCCCTATCTCCTTTAACTTTTTTTTTATAACTCCTCCGCAGGAAAGGGAGGTTGACCTATAAAAAAAACTGTTTCGAGTGAATGTCGTTATTTCTTCAAGAGAATAGGTGAGATTGGATTCATTTCAATACAATGGTTGTAAACTCGAATATTTTCAGGACAAGGAAGGGGAGGAGAATAAGGAATGAACGACTATCATCGAATTGAAACCAAATAAATGAACGGAAGGAAAAGACAATTATTTCTTAACAAAAATGATTTTTCGTGTCAAAAATAAAAAATTCCTTATATTGTTACATAACATTAAGTATATGTTATCACGTAAACAAGTATCGTGATTAATAAACCTTAACAGTTGGTAGAAACCTAAAGTTCATTTCTTTTTGCTTACGAATAATGAACCGATTCAAAACCTGATTTTGTTTTTTAAGTTTCCACGAAAATGACACAACCACAGTATTTTTTAGAATATTTTTTTTTTTAAATGAAGCAATATTTCTAAAAAAAACAAATACTCGCTTAGTATAAAAATATTTGCGGTCAAAAATTAAAGTAAGATGTAATTTAAAATATAAAGAATTGAAAATATGAAAAAATTGAATAAACAGTAGGGATGACAATCATTTTGGTCATTGTACATAACTTCTATTAAACATTCAATTACTTCTATTTTAAGAATTTTTAAAATCTAAAAACTGAATGATTTATATTAAAATTAATTTTGAAGTAGACATTAGTATTAAAATGAAAAAACAATATGTAGCGTTTACAGAAGGAAATATATTTTAAGGCAGTTTATTCACTAGTATAATCATAATAATTTTTTTACGGGTTGAGAGAGAGAGAGAGAAAAACAGCTGAATAAAAATCAATTGCTAACCGGGCTCCTGAATGAATCCAGTAACCTTACGGTAGGTATGCAGAATCGCAAACGCACATAAGAAAAAGAAAAAACACTCAGCAACCAAAACAACAATTTCTGCGGCAACCTCGACAGCGCGAGAGTGAACAGGAGGAGAACGGGCCGACCCCCGATCTCCATATGGTCGTCCTCATCATCATCAGCAGCAGCCTCCTACCTGACTGACTTTTCGCGCGACAGCTGGCAGGCCCAGAGCACAGAAAAGGGGGAAAGAAAAAAATTAAAGAAAAGAAAAGAAAGAAAAAACTCGCGTGGACTACGCGTGCCGTCGCGCGCTTTTATAGCAATTTTTTTCCTCTCTCTTTCAAATCTCCCCTCTTACTTACCTCCAAACTGAAATACGGCGAAGAGATTTATATAACTTACCTACCCCTCCATTTTTTTCTTCCGATTTTTTCCTTTAACTACAAGGTAATTAATGCAACGTCGATTCAGACGGTGGGGGGGGGGAGATTGCCGTGTGTAAAGTTACCTTGCTTCATCTGGCTTTTCTGTCTCTTCCCTCCCCACAATCTTCAGAAAGGAACATAAAGAAAATCTTGAAATATACTCCCCACCGTATGCATTGCGACACCCCTTTGTACAAGAGGGGTCGTGGAAACATGTATTTAATCCAAAATTTATAAAATCGAACAAAACAATTGAAGTCTTCACGAATATTTAAAATTAAATAAATACATAAAAAGCAAAAAGAGGGGAAAAAAGCATATTTTATAAGGCTGTAAAATCAGAATTTAATGAATTTTCCTCCGAAAAATTATACATAAATGAAAAATCTAAACACAAACATTATGAGAGTGTGGCTGCTGTTTCGGATTTCGATTTGAATGCATAGGAGCCATACTCCAGTCTTACCTTTGATATATACCAAGTATTTTCCAAACCATTTTGAAGAGAGAGAAAGATATCGATTTCAATTTTTTCTTCGTTAATTTTTACATTAGATTTATTTAAATCAGATGTCTTTTAAATTTCAGAGATCGCAGTTATTGAGCGGGATAAAAGAGCAATCAAAAGAGGAGGGTCACTTACCTGCTATCCTGAGGATAGCGAGAGTGTATAGCACCAGAAGTAACATAGGGTGTTGCATTAATACTAAAATGCGGAATGCTGACTCTTCCATCCACCTTTGACCTGAAATGAAGGAAACAAACATGTCAACACAATGAAGTTCCACGCTTGGTTTTATGACAGCTAATAAAATGTTTTAAAACTCTATCGATCAATATTTCTATATACTAAATTGACAATAACTCTTAGCATAAATAACGATTTATTTTTCATAAAATACATGGAACTAATTGATACCCAAAGAAATGTTTAATTTTAAATATACACACCATTTTGAGCATGGACCATAAACATATTCCACAAAATAACATTCAAGTAAAATAAATAAAATTTACATCATCCAATCAGATTTTTTATTTACTTGGCCGGAAAATTTATGGGTTCAATCATTAAAATTAATATTTCGAAGCTGCAGTATTTTTAATTACATTTTTCAATGAAAACACTCAGTGAACCTCAGAGGAAGGTTTCAAAGAAGCTCACATCAAAGTAATGATCATCAATATTAAAAACATATGTCAATAAATACTTAAATATTCTTCGAGCTTTTCAGATACAATTAAAGAATATAGATAAAGAAAGTATCGTTGATGTTGAAAAAGCATTCGTACTAAATTTTAATACATTAAAGCGAGAGATGTGATACATTTGAGAATTTCCGATTTACTGGATTTATTATTATTATTATGGGTGGATTAACAATTATTAAAAAAAAGTACACTTTTTTTTTAAAGCAGTTTTGACGAAACTTATCGCAGTACTCAGTATATGATTATAATTTTCGTGTAAAAATATTACTTAAATAATCTTCTTTGTACTACGAAGTAAGCAAGATTCCTCTTATTCATGGTAAATGAATACAAATAGGTTATAAACGCATTACACTTTTATAACGTATCTTATATAAAAACTATATTCTTTCTTATGTTCTGGTAATAGAATATAAACACTTAATACTATAAAATGAAAAACACACAATTTTGCAAGAAACAAATCACAAAACGCGAATGGAAACTGTAAGTTTTATTAACATTTGCCATCAAATTCAATAAAAAAATAACTGAAGACTGAGGATTGACTGAGTGCAAAATGACTGAGGATTTCACTGGCAATAATTAATAAATCATGAATATTTTAATTCATATAAAATTTTACTGGAAAAAATTACAATATAATTAGGGATATTATTTCAACCAGAATATGTGCATAAAATGCTGTTATAATGTAATTCTCAGGGCAGTATTTAAATTCCAACCTCATTGAAATACATTTAAAATTACAAACAGCATTTTACATACTTCCAACACTATTCAAGAATATCGGAAATGAGTTTTATTGGTATAAGAGTAAAAGTAAATTGTTTTTAAGAAGTGACAAAAAAAAGTGTCCCAAGATGAGGAGTCACCAAGGTACCCACCGCAGACGGTGAGATAGACTAAAAAATCCACAGACAGAAAAAACCAGCGGTGGGAAAAGAAAGACTTGTCAGTCTGCAAGCCAAGCAGTAGATGCAGCAGCCAAGGAGCTAAATTCAGACGAAATGCACCATGAAGAAGACGTAAAAAAATACGAAAATCTTAACTAGCACTGACTCTTAGTTTATAGCCTCCGCAGTCCTATAACTTAACTAAATAGACTCCAGAAAACATATTTACGGAAGAAAACTTCTAAATTTTCGAACAAATACAACAGGAAGTCTTGATCTTTTTGGAAAGCTCCGGGAAAATCATGCCAAGTCTCAGAGTGGATGCGATTCTTGTGCATCGTCTCCTGGAGTCATCATCTGAATGCTCTCTCAACAACAAGCGATACCTTTTAACTTTAAAATAACTTCAATTTTATCTAAATATCCACGTTGTAAGATAGCAATATAAATAGCCGCAAAACTAATTAAAGGACAGCACTAAGGCAAACATTTTTTTATCTTACATTCTTTGACGATTCGGTAACGAAATATATCATCTGATGCGTTTTAGTAAACAATAATGTAAGAAAATAAAGAGAGAGTTAATACTGGAACATTACAATAAAAATCATTAATCATTTACGTAATATATAAAATATAATATGAATAATCTTGACAATTTTTTTTTATAGGATAGCTAAGTTAAAAATATTTAAATGAGTTAATCTAAAAGAAAGTATATATATATATATATATATATATATATATATATATATATATATATATATATATATATAAAAATATATATATATATATATATATATATACTTTCTTTTAGATTAACTCATTTAAATATTTTTAACTTAGCTATCCTATAAAAAAATTGTCAAGATTATTCATATTATATTTTATATATTACGTAAAATATATATATATATATATAAAAGAAAAATCTCTTTTTGGACATTATTGGAAGATATTTTTCTCTAAGATAATTTATTATATTTTGGAAAGGACAAAACAGAAATACCGTTTAAGTATACAACTCAGAAAGAAATGAAATATGACATTATCTTTATATGATATTTGTACACACATCCTGTAAGAATAGACTCCACGGGCTATTTCAAATTCCTTTTCTAAGATGGAAATTTAGAAGTCTAGTTATAAATATTAATTATGATCACAGAAAATGATGGAGACATTTGACTCAAACTTTTAAAAAATAAAAATGCTCTTTATAATTAAAAATGTTGTTATAAATTGAAATTTGATAAATAGGAAGATACGAGTATATTGGAAAATTTAAGAAATAAACGGTTAAAGAAAACGAGTTTTAAATATTTTTGCTTTGTTTCAAATAGATAATTTATGTTTGGCAAATGTATTTTTATACTTCTCCTCGTAGATTTCTTTTTATATTGATCTAGAGAAAATTATTTTTTTTAAACAATTCTATCCTTTTATAGATATACTTAAAATATATGACATTTACTGCACATTCAAATTGAAAATCATTGGTCACTTGACTAGATTTGCACGAGAAAAATTTAATCGATATTCGCAAACCATATTTCGATATCATAGGCATGAAGTGATTTGATATGCGCAAACTATGCTAGGCAAGGCCTAAGCCCCATAGCTAATCTAAAAAAATAAAAGAAAAATCGTTTAAATGAGAATAACCTAAAGAAAAAGTTAGTGGTCCTAAATAAGACACTCTTACTTTGACATTCGTTAACACTTTGGAAAAATTTCACACATTAAAGGTATTAAATATCGGTTTAAATTAAAGAATTTACCTTAAAACGCAGTTCATATACCTCGATTAGCGGTAATAATCAAGAACTAGTTAGAATATCGCGATAATGGAATGGATGAAAATTACAAATGCAAAAATAGCCGATCTTGAATTTACCTATTAGAAAATAATTTTAGTGAAAGATGTGAGTCTGGAATATACGGAACAAAGGGTTCCGAAAATTTCTCCCGAAATAACTGCTTACGTAATTGTGTGTGGTGGCTTTTAAATGTGTGTGTGTGTATCCCGGATGATCCACCTAAAAGGTAGACAACCTAAAAGGGAGGACTTTTGATTGATTGAAGTCCATTGTTCAAAGAGCCACGCCGTCTGAATTCGGATTGAAAGAAAAGAATTTTAAATTGGAAATAAGGAATTCATGAGATCACTCATTAAAACCTTTTATCAGAAAAAATAACTTTATTAAGATATGGAATTTGCAAGCACTAACGCTAAAAATAATTATGTAAAATCACATTCACAGTTAAAAAAAAATGATAGTACATAGGCAAGATTTCACATACTAAATACCAGCAATTAATATTTAGATACCAATTTTCTTTTTTCTTACCCCGAAGACTTGAAATTTATTATAGATCGCTGTATCAAATAAATAAGTCTTTTAATAGACAGATTCAACCACTGGTTTTAGTATTAAAGAATATAAATTTATTTAGTCTAAAATAAATCTTTAACGCATTTAGTTATCGGCACAAATGTTTCGTATTGATCAACAAAACTGTAGAGATCTGCAGTTAGACTCAATGACAAGGTGGTTTATTTATTTATTTATTTTTTTAAATTCAAACACAAATTTTTACGAAATTTTGATTTATTATTATAAGAGGGTATAATTAGATAAATTTAAAGCTTCGTGGATAAATTTAAATTTTTTGAAGGAATTTCAACATTTTTCCTCCCAGTAATATAATAAAACGAAGTGATACTAAATAGTAAAACAGATGAAAAACAAATCACACAAAAACTGAAGCAGTCAAGATTTACACGAGTTTTTACAGAACAACTTAGAAACGATTGATTGATAATGCAAATATAAAATTTCACCAATAAAGCAAAGAACATCTCTAGTCTCGTCCAAACTAAATTATAATTTTTATTCACTCAATAAAAACCTTCCACTAATTGAATGCTCAAATTAAGAGAGATTCCAACGCATCTCAATGTGTCGACATTTCACTCAGGGTAGACAACCTCTGTGCCCCGACAGCTGGACCGGCAAAGCCGAGAGTTCAAAAAAATTACATCAATCCACCCCGAAACAAAATTGGCCGTACTCGACCGGTTTAAAAAGAGGCAATTATAACGTCGCATTTTTCTCATACTTAAGATCAAAGCTCCGAAATTAATAAATACGTAAAAAAAAGTACAAAATATTTTGAGAAAAAAAGAAAAAGAAAACATTCGATAAAAACCCGTGAGTGCGAGGAATGTATCGAGGTGTCGATCGCCGGCTGCCGACAGGGAAGACCAAATATGGGTCACCGTCCAACTCAGAGCCCTAATCTGTGCACGAGGGGGAAACAAACAGTAGCGATGATCGCTAGCACCTGGAGTTCCAACGCGGCGAGCAAAAAAACCGAATCGCACAAGAGAAGAAACGATACTCTGCGCATTCCTTTTGGGAATACAGATAAAGGCCAATTGAAACAGAAACAAATGCTCAACATACGCTATTCATTTTTTACGTCTGATTCAAGGAAACACATGTTAATATCAGATAATTCCGTTTCAAAATGACGATGCATTTAACATAATTAAGCAATATCTTTAAGTCATGAATATAGATTTAACTATATTTCTAATTATTTAATAATTTCAAGTCAAAAAACATATTCTACGAAATAGCTGGACATAAATTCTCTTATATTAAATATTTTTCTCAAGTGACATATTTACGATTCAGAAAATTAGAGAAAAATTGAAAAAAAAAAAAAAAAAAACAGTACAGGAAAAAAGCATTTTCACTTAAATAACATATGCGATGGAAAATTCGAGGAGAATACGAGATAAAAATATAATGTTATATTATTATTTTATTTAAACTAAGTTATCTTAACATAAAAATCCTTAAGCCATGAAATATATATTCATGAATTCTATAAAACCGTGATGATACAGTTAAATGTTTTCAGGCAGATTTTTGGCGAAAAAATATTTAATGATGAAATTTTAAATATAGAAATGACAATAAATGACATAATAGGACAGATTTCAACTGTTGAATTGTTTTTTTTACCTGATCACATGACTAACCACGCCTTTAAACGTTCTTTTTAACACCATGTTTCATGAATATTAGCTACATTTATAGTAACATCTTCGAACACGAAAAAAGAAGTAAGCAAAATAAAGGAATTGAAGTAAAACGACAAATAATGGAAAACAGAACAAACTGAGAAAGTTCATAATTTTTGAAAAATTTTAAAGATATCCTTTGACCATGCAAAAAATTTGAATATAAAGGAATTTGGTGCACATAGATAGGGTAAATTTTAAGCATACAAACTGAGTTGTTAGAAGTGGATTCACAATAGGCAAAGTGTAACGCACACATAGCGTGTTATTAATGAGAAGATTATTGGATGATTTGTCAATTGTTTTAAACTATTCAACAAAGTAGGCCCAAAATAATTTAATTCATTTTATTCTTTAATTGTATAAAAAGCCATTTCCTAAATAATAACCAATAATGTTTTGTTTACGGAATAAAAAAAGTATAATTCAGTTTATTATTAGCAAAATGGTAAATTTGATTTATGGATAGGGCATAAAGAAGACAATCTAAATAAGAGAATTCAAATAAAAAATTAAATAGTAAAATCCATCAGTAATATAGTTAAACGAATCTATTGTAATTTTCGAAAAACATAAGAAATATTCTAAGAAAAGAAAAATTGGACTTCAATCTCGATTTTATCAAATAAGTATGAATTATCTTAGAAATTCTCTCGTTGAAATTTTCTTGGAGACGGTTGAACCTTATCTTTGTTGCACCTAAATAGGTGACTCGATAATCTGATAAATGTGAGAATCGAATTAAAAAAAAATATAAATAAACGGGAATACCAAAAACAATATCTTATCAGTTAAAAAAAAAAATCCCAGTACGCTGACTTAGCATTTTCCCTTCTCTGAACTTCTCGAATTCTCAAGATTAAAGTGAAACACAAAACGAACAATAGGTTTGTTTTCCTAGCGGCAAAATAATATGTGTACCTAATTTAAATTAAACTCAAAGAACATATTCAGGAACTATCAAAAGTGGACTCAATATTCGTTTATTTGAAACACACACACACAGGCTCAATTAGTATCAAATAATCTGAATCACATCGTTAAAAATGACTGTTACCATATAGTAAGTAGGATGATATACAACATGATTACTATTCGAAACTTGAATAAGATATCAGGATTGTACCTGCACAAATAAAACAATTTCTACATTTCCTAAATTATAAGAAACATGTATTAGAGAACTTCTTAAGTTTCTTAACTTTTTATGAATGAAAAATATTAAAATAAAGTATAAAATACAAAGAAAAAAAACATAATTTAGATAATAAAATCGGATATAAATCAATTAAAATTAATATTCTAAACATGCGAATATTATAAAAAAAATTTTCACTACCGGAAAGTTAATAAAAAATTATTAATTTACTTTAATTTTTAATAAAAAGGTAAATTTTAATAAAATAATGAAAATTACGGACTTACTAACTACTACATTAAATGAATATTTGTAATTTTATTCATAAAGTACAGTGTAAAATAACTATAAAAGTTAATATTCTTCCTCTTATGATGTTATTAGTTATTTATTTTTTTACAATATTGAAATCTGTGCGAATGACATACTATAATACATTTTCTACAGTATTAAAATGTGATCAATTGATAGCGAAATTCTTTTTCTTTTGTGTGGGTAAAAAACGTCACAAATATGCAATCAATTCCAAACTTCAATGTAAGTATCCTAACAATGTACATTTAAGCATATCACAAACTAAATATTTCATTTTTTAATATATTTTTTTGCATTTAACATAATTTATAGATTAAAAGAATCTAAATATTGATAGTATTTTACTAATATAAACAAAGTGCAAATCAATAATTGCACAAATAACAATGGAAATTAAAAATGCAGATGATGATTAAACTATATGGTATCATATAGTCATTGACTACTTTTCCCAATTCAAATACTTATTTATAAGCAATTGTAACATAATTTTGCTTGAAAAAAAAAACGCATTGCGCACTAAACACCAAAAATTAATGAATGGTAACATTATGACGGAAAGAAAAAATCTATATAACAGTACAACAAGAACATTTAATAAATGCTCTCTCATTCACGGGTATCTGAATGGCCCACACAGCAAATTCCTCATAATATGCATTATTCATTAACCTTCCCTTTAAGCAAGAAAAAAAAAAAAACACTTATCTAGAATCCCCTCTGACTAGCGTCTTAAATTCCAATTAGGATACAAGATTTTTCTCATTCATTCAAAGCGTTTCCCATCTAGTCAAATTGGTATTTACGATTAAAAACCTGAAAAATTCCCTGTACCCAAACAGTCTGAACTCAACAAAACAAGGGAAAAAAATAGAAGACGGGCCACACGGGCAGAAAAGAAAACAATCGAAAGAAAGAAGAAGAAAAAAAAAGAAAGAAAGAAAAGGGATAAGCATCATTGAGTGACCACCTCCAAGTCTTCCTCCTTGGGTAGGTGCAACGGAGAATCGGCATTACAAGGTTCAATGGATGGCCCCTGAGCTCTCGCCTTGCGCAGCCAAGGAATGAAATTAAATAAAAGCCTTTGTTCTCGAACTCACAGTTTTACTTCCGGAATTGGAAGAAGTGCATTCATTGCAATTGCACTGCCATCGAACACCGCGATGGCTTGCAAGTAATTCAAAAATAGCAATTAAAAATCCATAATTATTTATAGTTGTATCTTCTTTCTCAAACATTCCCATAAAGAAAATGTGTGGAATTAACTTTTTCGTTTCTCATAACATCACATCAGTTTCTCTTATGGAAAGAGTTAAAGTAAATCCAAAAAATATAATTTTAGATATCATATGAGAGTATGAAACAATAATTTTCAAGACCCCAACCAAATGATTATTGAAGAAACGGGAAAATATATGTTTTAAATCTAATAAAATAATAAATTTAATATAGCAATAGGAAAGCATATAAATAATTATCTAATAGAATAATTATAAATAATATAAAAAAATACATTTTCTATGCAAATTAAATTGAATAATTTAAACCTTCAATATAATTAATTGATCACACAAATTAATTAAAATTATAAAGTAAACCAATACTTAGAATAACCATTTTTAGTATAAAAAATTATATAATATAGTAAAAAAAGCTAAAACAAACTATTTAAGATTCATTAGTAAGGAATTCAAGATGAATGAGTCACTGAAAACTAGAATATTAACCGTTTTTGTGATTCGTATAACTAACATTTATATTCCAAAATCTTTTCGATTCTCAAATGATGCAAAATAATTTAAATACGAATTTAAACATACATTTGAAAAAAATCAAAATATTATATAAATTAATGAGAAAGAGTAAAAAACAAGAAAAATCTAATTCTTTTTTACAACTGATAAAAAAAAAATCTATCGTTAAAATTAATTAGTATGCAAGGAAATTATAAATCAGAAAGCAAAAATAAACACGACTTTTACAAGTTTCCCCGTCTCACAACGCTGTATATTGTTGAGTCAAATATTATTTTTAAGTTATTTTTAATGAAATCTAAAAAAACAACTTAGTATATAAAACATTTAATTTTCTTAATACTTAAAAATGTCACTGAAAGATAGGAACAAAATAAGGCAAATCAACAGATATATTAAAAAAAAATTATAGATCAGTAAAATTGACTGTTTGATAAAACAGAATTTAAAAAATAAGTGATTATTCCTATCTCATAAGAAAAAAAAAAATCAAAAAGAAATACATGAAATAAATCACCTCGCACGATGCAAAGGAAAATTATTATTGGGAATTAAAACGTTTTTAGATTAATTTGAATAAAAAGATAAAAAATGAAACAATCCTGACAGTTTGATTTCCTAGTGTATCACAACTTTCGATAAGCGTGTCAGAACACGAGGAAGCGCCTGATTTCGCCACCTCGTGACCATAGGTAAACAAGCTAGAACACGTCTATTTCTCTGATTATTGTGACTTACACAGAGTCCGGCATCTCCACCTGACTTCGTCGAAAGTACTGCTGTAGTAGGTCCTTCCGTCACTTGACATGTCCGGCAGCGGACCGGAAGGGCAGGGCGGCAAACTGCGTTCCGCACCGCTTCCCATCTCCATCGCGCACAAAATAATAATATAAACGAAAAAAATGAAGAATAAATGTAAAAACAATCCAGAGGCTAGTAAAAATCCACAGATATTTGAAGGTAATCACTCCACATTGCGATCAAGGCACACTCCGGATAGAATCCATGATTCGGTGGCGACCGGGACACACCGGCAGGGCACTACGACACAACATGACAAACACGGGACACTACAACCATAATCCATAGAGTTGCGCGGATAAAACTGAACTGATGGAATGGAGCAGGGAAGGGAAGAAATTGCGGCGAGAAAGGACGCTTCAAAGGGCCAGGGTTGCCACAATACAGAGGTGATGTAACCGGTTTGGCGCACTTTAGACCGTCGCCAAAAAAAGACAGACACTCTTCTTTCTTTCTTTATTTTTTAATTCCCTCTTCAGCTTTTCCGAACGGTGAAAGAGAAAAGTATGTCTGCCAGGTGCTAACGACGTAATGGAAAGATATCTTTTTTTTTTTTTTTCATCCAAAGTGACACGTTTGTTTTTAATACGTTCTCCTCAAAGTGACATTATAGGCGGTGTGTTCATTTATTTGTTTAAAATCGACAGTCAACCAATAGAACAGTATTTATTAATGCAAGCAAGTTGATTTTTGAAACTTAAATAATTCGCACGAATAATAAATAGAAATATTTGTCAAATTTTCGAGATCTTAAAGAACGTTCCCATACTTGTTTTTCAAATTTAGTTTTAAGGCATGGAAAAAGTTAATACCAAAATACATTTCATACGAAACATTTTTTTAATCATTCTAAATGATAAGATTACAAACCGCCCAACTAAGTATACATCAAAAAGTTTGTGAAATTTAACGGTGTTGTAAAGTACAACGATTCTTCAGCACTTATTATTACAAATTTTGAAAGTATGCAATTCTTTCTGAAAAAACATTACTCATAATTAACTTGCAATATTATTCTGAAATAATGAGATTATAAAAATTTTCCTAATATTTAATTGAACAAAAAATTAGTAAAAAAAAAAAATTTCAAACTGCGGACGACGGTGATAAATGAATCCTACAAACATACACTCATAGCACAATATTTAGCTCAGAAATCAAACACGAGACAAGAAAATGCGCATGAAGAGATATTAATCGAGAAGAAACCTACCGGAGCCAAAGAGCATCGTCGAACGCCTATAGTTATTTTTAAATCGCCAAACCTACGCACAGATCCAGGTTTCGCAAGAGAAATTAAGAAACAACTTTTAACAAGCTGGCGGATTCTTTTCTTTTAGCAGTTCATTTCAGGTAGAGGTTTCCCAGAATCAAATATCCCAGGGTTCTGGCCGCGAGTTTAATTGGTGCAATATAATCTCGTTGTTATGTCGTTAAAGAGCGGCGACTTTAAAATGAAGGCACGGCTGGGTGCATGCCCAATCACAGTGTGTGCTTCCCTTTCCACAGAGCATGGATTTCTTTTTGAATGGCTCTCGAGGGCGAATTCTTAACACGTTATTTACACCAATCTAATAATAAACATTCGGTTGTTTTTAAAGGGTCCTTTCTTTTTGTATGAATTTACGAAACAACTTTGTATTGGATCGGCAAGGAGAAAAAAGAAATCCCACCAACGATGAAAAAGATTCAATTCTTAGAGGTTACTTTCATTCATTATTGGAATCAATATACTTGGTTAGTATTAATTAATAAGTCAAACAATTAAGTAATATTGCTATTTTCTCTATATCTGTTTCTCGCTGTTAATAACATATAGTTATAGTGGCTATACTAATGTCCTCCATGGGCTAGTGTTGTGATGATTACGGATAAAGGCAACCAAAAGAAACAAAAATTACAGACAATCTGTGATACCTTTAATTCATTACTGGTAACAAGGATTCGAACCCAGAATTAACAGAAGGGGACGCAAAGCGATAACAATTATTCCGCATCAACTCTAAAAAAAATTTCAACGAAACTCGAATTAATTACTTATAACAAAATTAATTTCCTTGTAACAAATACAAATATGGTAAATGTAAAAACAGAAAGTGCTTAATAGGGCAAAAATTCTGATTTCGAGCATTTGGAGACTCAATGCATAAAATCTTAGAAAAAAGTATTAAATTCTAAAAGGTATCAGCAAAGTCGATATTTTTTCATAGAATGTAACATTAATCATGGATTAATTTATATGGCCTTGGGTACTATATATTTCAACATTGTCAACAATGATATCTCATTTTTTAAATAGGAGCTTGAAATATCAGACATTCTTTCTTCATTAAAAATTATCACAATAGAAAACTGAAGATGGGTCCTTAGTATTTTTCTCATATAATCATGATAGTGACCAAAAAAAGAAAGGCTAAGTTCAACTTAAAAAAATTTAGCACACACATATTTTAATACAATAACTGTGCTAATGGTTGACAAATAACTAAATAAAAAATAAGACAATTTTTAAATGTTAATCATAGTTTCCTTACATTTACCAACAAAAAATAATTAAATAAAAAAAATTAATGGAAAGTTTCCGCTTTCAATTATTTATTTATTATTATTATTATTATTTTGTTATATATTTTTTTTTAAAAGATAATGAGCAAAGTGGTTGTATGTGATTTAAGTAAACCACAAGCTACTTAATCATTTCCTAGTTATAACTTAAATATGTTTCATGAGCTCTTTCAATGATGTTGATGTTAAAATCTTATCATTGGACAATGTTTTAAGGTTTTCATACATTTATATCGATCAGAAGAAGCAGCAAATGAAAGGAAATTCTCGTATCTTATCTATGCAAAAGAGAATTCTGTGGCCAAGGTAGTAAGGTTGGCATGCACGACGATGAGAGATAATTTATTTACTGAAGTCCTCGGGGTATCACTGTCACTTAGAACATATCAGATTAAGAAAGGTCGTAACATGTTTAAGATTACTCAATAATCGACACAAGTTTCAGAAGTATGAAATGTTGTCCGATGACGCAATAACTTCGGTTGAACTCAAGAACAAGGATAATGAAGTCTTTCAGAGCATCGTAAATGGAACAATTTATACTTTGGAGCAAGTGAAACATATCCGGGTTTACAAAATAGCAAGTTCATGGTAAGAATGAAATGTTTGAACCACAAGATATCCATGAAGTATCAGTACATTACATCTGAAATACGGTGTTTTATTTAATGACAACACCTTTAAATCGGGCATAATACTTACTCTTAAAGATTATTCGCCATTTAAGGCTGGTAGTTAAGACAGTAAAATACAGTTAAGACAACTGTGCGGCACTCATTCGATATAACGAAAAAAAATTTTCCCGCTCTTTCCAAGAAAATAATTATGAAAAGAAGCAATCTTTTCAATGTTTTACAAGAACATGTGATTTTATAAAATCCTGCTTCAGGATGATTATTTGGTTACGATGGATAGCTTGCTTTCAAATCCAAAGACCCTGGAAAAATAATGGTATTTAAAAGTAGGCGGCAGAACTTAACCCAAAGAAAATGCTTTGGAACATAAAATTCGAGTTACACGACCCAGCAACATCAATGATCAGGTACTCCAGCGATTTCGCTGGCCTTATTGAATCCCTGCCAAGGAGAAATTGTAAATGGCGATAAAGTTGAAGGACGAAGTACTGGTGGCTAGGAAATTTAGACAGTAAAACAAAGTCTGACTTTTTTGCTCGATTCACCATATGAGGATTTATTCGTAAGTATGCTTAAGATAGGCTAAAAGGAAAAGCATTTATTTATACAAATCTCGCCAAAATAACGGGTCTAATTAGGAACAGGCACTACAAATGCAAAGAAGAGAGCAAAGCAACCTGCTTTTTGGCACTGTCTTCCTGAGTGGCGATGGATCGCCCTCCGCTGGCTTTGATGTCCGATCAGAGAGGGACGCAAGGCACAACAATAGAGGCCGACAGATGCTGGAGAACAACGAACTCCCCCTTGCTCAAGAGGTAAAGGAGATGCATTGCTTATTTGCTTCACCTTGGACAAAGAAGCAGGGGCTTCCATTCAGTCCACATGGGTTCTATTTTTAGGGGTTTCACATAAATAATCCTATCTTTAAGAAAATAGATTGTTTTGATAGTAACCAAAGAGTTATTCCCGTTAAGATAGATTTTAAAAGTATGTTGTCGACGGCGACGTTTTATTGCACAAATCAGAGTCGCTTCTTAAAAGAAAAAAAAATTGCAAAAAGTTACAGAAATTTCAAGACTTTAATGATTTATTTTTCTATAAGAATTGAATTTTAATTTTAAAATATATTGGCATTAAGCAAGCGTATTGTATGTATAAACAAAAATTAGCCGTAATCATTTAATCCCAAGCGAGACATTTCAAAATTTACAGTAAGATAAATTTCTTATCACAAAAGACATAATTTATCATAAATTTTGAAAAAATACTCTAGCCGGAATTTATCACCCATTAATTTTTTTTATGCGATAAACAATGTCGTGTACATAAATGCTTCACATCTTGAAGCAGATTTTACTAATAAAGTTTTTATCCAGAGAATTTTGGTAAAAAATATTGCTTTTAACTTGAATTTTAAATAAGAAAACACTTTATACTACAACAAATGTTGCAAAGACAATGAGAGATTAGAACGAATCAAAAGAGAAGAATCAAAGACAATTATCACAATTGAAGGAAAGAGGAACACAAATACATAAGTAACCATAGTATCTTTTCACTAAATATTATTAGAACCAAGTGCTATTCTGATGAAAACTAAAACAGCTGAATTAGGGGTAAAAAATACATTTTGAAACAATAAAAATGAGAAGAAAAAACAATGTTCAGTCATTTCTATCATTAAATTCTCAATCACAACTTCTCACACTGCGCATTAGATATCAAAATCATATTTTCGAAATTATATAAGGATATTAATTATGCAAATGTATCAAAAAAAAATTTTTTTTCCTTCAAAAATTTAATAGGAAAACGTCATATCTTATCAAAACAAGACAAATTTGTCTTAGTGAAACCATAATTCTTAGAACAATAGAGCTATAAAGTTCATATATAGTATTCAGAGAATTTTATGTAAAATTAATTTAGTTACACAAGACGTTAACACACATGCCGCTTAATTCAATACTGAAAAACCAAAACTTAATACTTTATAGAGGGGGGGGGTTATTAACAACTGGTTTAAACACTGGCAAAGTATTTGTAACTTATTAAACGAAGATTCTGTAAAAAGCTATTGTAAATTATTCTTAAAAAAATTCATTTACAGGAAAATTAATATTGAATTAAAACCATATAAAGAGAACACTAAAGCGTAACAGTAACTGATTTATAAACTCAACACCTGTTTACGTAAAAAAAAAAAAAAAAAAAAAAACTTTGCAGTTACAGCATGTGAATTAAATTTAGTTTTACATAATCCATAATCCTTATAATTAAATCAACAGTTGCAACGCGGGATTCTCATTCAAATCCCGCTGTAACTGGCTGGAATTAAAGATGGAGGTTCCTTCAGTGGAGTTAGGTACAGGTTTACTTCATCTGAGTAGGAATTAGAAATTAGGTATCAATATGTGTCAATGGCAACTTAGAAGAAAGCGCTCTCAGGTGTAACTAATTGCACTAAAAAATACACACAGAGCATTTAAAAACTCGTAAAAGATAAAAAAATTAACAACAAAAAGCATTTTTATAAAAGGTTCTAAATGTACGTAAGACACTTATATTTTTCTAATTTACAGCTAACCTATTTTTTATATTAATCACGCTTTGACTGCCTTGTATTGGACTGGAAGGATATCTACAAATGTCTACTTCTTATAGCAGACTTCATTAATGTCAATGGTTTTCTTGATCTGGTCTGATTCCGTCAAACGGGCCGCGGTGGCCGAGTTGATTAGAGTGTCGTTCTCACTATCGGAAGTTAGTGAGTTTGAATCCTGGCCTAACCAAAGATACGTTGTGTTCACTAATGGCGGCTGGAACACGTTAAAACTAGGCATGATCGCAATGTCCTCCAAGTGAAATGATGCCTCTGGGGATGGCAGGCCAAGTATTGGAGGTCTTCTCCTTGGTACCTGTTTCAAAATCACGAAGACTCCACCCGGTTGCTTTCCTCTAATTGGCTGAGCCCAACTCAGGGCTAGGTATCAGGAAGCATGCTGGGACAACAAACATTAACTCCGTTAGAGCAAACGGGAGATCAGAAACAACAACAATAAATGCATTAATTGTAATAAGTATGGTGAATAATATAAAATATTTGAAAATTATTTATTTATTTATTTAGTATCTAAATCGTTCTGATGTATTCTTTACTAAATCAAGACAATATGTGAAATACATATTGGTTGTAGATATATTTATCCAGCTATATTGGTTGTGGCAGAAAGGGATTAACTTAGTGTAACAGCAAAATTTAAAATAAGATTTGATTTCATCCATAAAAAAACAGAGCAGAAACAAATGAACAGTGGAAGCAGGGATTTGCAGCATAAGAAAGGTTGAGAAATACCAAACGTCGAGTCATTAGCCAAAGTTCAGCCGCTCATTTTCTACGGGGGAAACCTCAGAAGCAACATGTGCCGAAACACATCATCGCAATCGAATGAATGTTTACGACTGAGATTTTCTAAATTCGGGAGCAAGCATGTTCTTACAACAATGAGCAGAAGATGGGAAGGGGGGGTCACATAATAGCGAGACGCAGAGGGCAGATGAAGAAAAAAAAAAAAAAAAACTATGCAAGAAGAGACGCGTGTCGTCTGTCACTTTCTCCCCGCTCGAAGAAAGGGCCGTCTGGCATAGGGCACGTGCCCCTAGTCACCTGAGGAGACCGCACTACCGACAGCTGAACAACAAGCTCTTCCTCCCCCCGGGAACAAGGGCGGTGAAAATTACCCGGGGGTTCTCTCATCCGGTGTACATGTGCCTTATTTTAATAAAAAAGTACAGTGCAATATTCATTGAAAGATGTTCGGAATACAGTTATCACCAGCTGACGTACTCATTTCGGTGGAAATTGTCCGGAGTTAATTTTTTTGCACGCCAGGTTTTCACCTTCTTACCCATATGACGGAGGAAATGTGCACCGCTTTCAGAAAAAGGAGAGCACTTCTCATGTACTTTATTGCGTCTCTGGGTTGATCATTCGTAATACCCTTTCATGCCAGCAAGTTACGTGGTGGTAAATGTTGGTTTTACGACGAGACTTAGTGGCGATGGAGGGAAATTCATATATATCTTCACTTATATCCGCCAATGTCATTTCAAGTGTTATAACCATACCAATGGCATCGATCCATTGCAATTTATTTATACTTATTTTTAAGATCAAATGTATTTCTGTAGAAGGAATCAAATGCAAGCAATCGATATTAACTTGAAAGATTTTGATTAAAAATTTATGCATTGATGAAAAATTTATTATTGACTAAAAATAAGGTGGAATAAGAATTAAATTTCTTATAATTTTCAAATTTTGATAAACATTAAATTCTACATTTCCAAAAATGAGCAAATAAGAGCCAAATATATTAAATAAATATAAAATTTTAATTTAAAGGACCGAATTGGGAACAAAGGTAAAAACATACACCATTTGAAAGAAATTTCCATAAGTTTCTTTATCAGTAGCATGTAAAGTTTAATTTCGGTTGTCGCTCAACGGTCATTTTTTGCACACGAGGGCTAATTAGACCGGGAACAACGGTTTAAAGTGGATTCCGAACATGCCCAAGGTGAGATTCGAACACTACAAACATCCATGCCAAAGGTGAGATTCGAACCCACGAACTGTCGAACCGAAGACAAGAGCGCTAAGCATTCGGCTACCAGCTCGGCTCGGTAGCATGCAAAGTCTTTATTAGAGATAAAACTATCCTACTGCAGATATTTAAGGTGTCGAAACTACTTTATGTAAATAAATACTTCATTTATTTTTTTGTATTGAGCGATAAAGAGTTTAATTCATTTAGTACATTATACAAACACTATATAGAAAAAGCTTACGCAGAAGAAAAAGAGACGTTCACAAAGTTTTAATACTCGTATAAATATATTGGAAATGGACATATCAAAATTAATATTAAAAAAACAAAGTAATCGTCAAATATAAAAAAAAATAAATAAAAGAATAACCACCAACATTGAAAAAAAATTACGTATAAAAGACTACTTAATTAATTTGCAAAGTTAAACGTGAAATAAGCATATCCTACTTAATAAAGATTAATTTGACTTTTAAATACACAAATCATTTACCACAAATAATTATTATTCTAAATTATTAAAAAATTAAGATAAAAATGAAAATGGTAAAAAATGTAAGCTTCATCCTCTTATTACTATATCCATTTAGGTCAAGAAAATAAACATTTAAATTTGATTTGGTTTGGTTTGGTTTGTTTTGTTTGTCACTCAAAGGTGACTCTTTGCCCACGTGTGCTAATTCGACAAGAACATACCATGCACAAGATCGATCGACAATCTGAGCTGTGAGCAGGTGCTACCAGAAACTTCATAGAACATCAACATTAAACACCAACAATTTTCGATTAAGCTCATATTTATAAAATATAAAGTTGGAAATGCAACCTTTAGGAACAAGAATTTTTTGATAGAATAAATTATCAAACCAACTGTCTTTTGATTTTGTAAATGCGTTATCATACTCTTATTACGAATGGTGTATGATGTAAAAAAAATAAATAAATAAATAAATAAAAATAAAAAAAAAGAAGAAGAAGAAAAGAAAAGAAATTATGAAATAAATGAGAAAAATATAAGCCATCTTTCTTTCAGGCAAAAGTGAAGCAACAATGATATACATTCTAAATTATATTATACATCATTGAAATAAAAAAAATGTTTCTCACCTGCTATAAACTAGTGAATATTTAGCTTCAATTTAAATGGAATGCATTTAATTAGAACGTTATTTAAAAAATACAGTAGAAGCTTATAAGAAAATGAACACGAGAGACACTATCCATAGCTGTTTCTTGAAAATCTGAGAAGTTAAGGGGGGGGGAATCGAAGCCAGTTGGTGGCAGGAATCAAAGAGGTGAGTAGGCAAGTGTTTGCAAGAATCCGGGAGCGGGGTGGTATCCTTAACAAGACGACCGTCATTAGAAGGAAGGTAAACACTGCGGAAACTGCTGCAGGCAAAAACAGATGGGGGTTCATTGGGCCGGAAAATGCCCTTCCAAGCCTTCCGAAGGGGGCCTGAAGGAGTAGAGAAGCCCCAATAAGAATGCCCCACCTGCCCTCCCAATATCAGTCAATACCAGGTAACTACCGAGAAGAAACACGGGAAGGTTCGATTTCGAGGGGGTACTCGAGAACCATTCACGCGAAAGATTTATCGCTAACCCCCACCCCTCTTGTAGACGCAAAAATTTGTTCTCTTTTTCAAGATTAGATTGACTGCAAAAGTATAAGTCACAATCCATGACTCGTCAGTGATAGTAACAACGATAATTCTTTTTCGAAGCACAATCAACAAAAATAAGAGAAGAGCAAATAATTACTTCCCATTGCATAATAATTTGAAATATAAATGCAGGACGAGAATACTAAAAATAAAGAGCATAAATAAAGATCACGTCATGATAAATTGATAAATTTAAAGAACCATAACATTTCTTTTTTTTCTTTTTATTTGGTGATATGGGAGGCATACAGTAATGATAAAGATTTAAACTCCAAACGAATCAAATATATATATATATATATATATATATATATATATATATATATATATATATATATATATATATATATATATATATAATTCATTTTTAGAGGAAGGAGGTTCCTTCAATACTTAACAATGTAAAGCATTCCAAGTGAAAAATTACTATCTTCACCAAAATCCCCAATGAAAGAAACACAACACAATTGTTCTTAAATTCAATTTGAAGTTTAATATTATAGCCCTAAATATAATACTTAGATTTTCTAGAAATAAAATGAGTAAATAAGGTACTTAATTAACAAAAAATTCAATATTTTTGTAGAAAAATATATTATAGCCCTAAATAATAATGTAATTTGCACATTATTTGTTTCAAACTACCTAATAAACCACTCATAACATATGATAAAATCATAACCGATTTATTTGGATACATCATCCTATATTTACTTAAGATTACAATATGAGCAACTGCGTTTGTATGTGCATCTAACAATAAGCGTATGTATGTGTATCTAAGTACGTTTTTAGGAGATTCAAATCCCTAAGAAACAATGGGAACTATAGAAAACATTGTACAGACGGTCCAATATGGCAAGTAAATAATATTCCACATTTATCGCGACCAAGAAAGTTTATATTAAGAAATTTGCATTATATTTTAAATCTAAGTATAGCGTTCAAAATAATCAAGGCGTACAGCGAATACACACTAACAATGCGTAAAAAATAAAATTACAACAGAGGTCATTACAACAAAAACAAAAATCTTTGAACTCAAGTCAACAAACCGTCCATCAAGTTCACGATGACTGCGGTCTTTCTCTGCAAAGGGGATCAATGAACTGTCCAGGAAAAATAACTGAAAGGTCCACGTAGATGTTTTGAAAGTGTTAGTCAGAAAGCGACGGGGGAGGCATTCAGCTTGTTGGACCGAAAAAAAGGCGAGGGAAGAAAGCAGATTGCTGACCATCAAGGGTGGACAATGTCCCTTTTGTAGATGGCACACTTTCGGAACAGTAAATAACGGCTGGCATCTGCTGTGAGGTGTCACTGACCTACTAAAGCCATGTTATCGCAAAAAATAAAAATTCACAGAAGCCATAAAACATATTGACAACGGGATGAAAGTGAAAGCGTTTTTATTTCTTGATGGAATAACTTTTTCGGTAATAATCAACATTTTTCTCAGTTACTGAAAACATAAACATCGGCTGAATTCCGGTAAGTCCAGATTCCACTCTTTCAAACAATTACAGAAACAAACTTACTCACATTTCGCTCGTATCTTCTGATGAACGAATTTCTTTTTTATTTTGGCAATCAGACTGTTAAATGAGGGATGAATAGAGTCCAGTTTTAAGTGCGCGAGACAACACAATTTTTGTAGATAAAGGCTGGTCGAGAACGATCATTCACAGATTCATCCCTGAAGATAAGAAATAATATGATCCATATCATCAATAAAAATTGAAATAATTTCTCACGCTGCTACCTTGAGACTTAATAGTGGTAGTAGTGAGAGATTGTGATGCGAATATCATTTTAAAATCAGTTAAAATGATAAGAAAATATGATATTTCTGCTCTAGAATGTTTCAGACTATTTTTGTTAAAATTGACCTCAATAGGAAGGATCCAGATATATTAAAAATCTAATCTTTCAGAGAGAAAAATAACTCGTAAATTTGAAGTTTTTAAAAAATCATAAAATGTCTTCTTCAAACATTCGCATTAAAGCTTTTTTATTTTTATTTTTATTTTATTTATTTATTTATTATTTATTTTTTTTATTTTATTTATTTTTTTTTTACAATTTTATGGGATTAATGAAATTCGCGTACGGAATTTCTTAAATCAATTAAATTGTATGGTTATAAATAAATATTTTATATATATTTAAAAATTGCATTTTAATAAGACTTTGAAAAAGAATTCAAATAATAACTCCTGATCATAAGAATTTATTATCAAGCATATTATTTTATTAATAAAGTAAGGTTAATAACACATAATTTCGATAAAATCTTGCCATTTTCCTAATTTTACAATAACATCTTTCAAAAATAAATAAATAATTTATTTTTACCCCGATTATATGTATTTAAATCATGGATGCAAATAGAAAATTGAAATCTCCTTAATTAAATATTTAAAAAATATCTGGTAAAAAATATTAACATAGCTCTATACAAAAAAAAAAAATCATTTTAATTGTTCAATATGGTTATTTTAAAGCTGACTGGTATCGCAATACACAAAAATACACACAAGCGCAAAATATTATATTTAAAAGTTTTGTAATACAGTACAGTAAATATTATAGCTGACATATTAAAATGAAGTGAAGTGAATAAAACTCGCAATTACAATTAAAAGACAAAATAACAATACTTCATATCAATGCAGCAAAATAAACATAAAAATGTTTCTTATATATATATATAATAGCTGAATCGAAAAGCTGAAATTTTTATCTTTCCATTTCGTTCCAATAACGGTTTTCATAACCTCAAGATAAAATAGTAAGAAAAATACGTTTATAGGTGAGGAGGGGAAGAGGAGAAAACCGCAATTATGATCCAATGAACACCTCTGATTACGTTTCTAGCGGAAGAAGGAAAAGTAAACAATCGCTTACGCTGGGGGAGGAAATCGGCGCAGCTCCACGTGGACACAGGAGGCATGACGAGTTCCTGTCCCTTGGCGGATAACATCCTCAGCACCATTCTCCTCCACCCGATGATGTCGCTAATGACGCCGTAGCCCGCCCCGCTCCTTCGCCCGAGACCTGCAAGTTGACACATGAATTAGCGGCACAGCGATTTCTCCGATGCAGTAATCGCAAATTAATAATGATAAAAAAGATATTTTTAATTCATCGGTAAGTGATTTTTTAACAGTAATTTGCTTTTTATCACTGGAAAGGTGTGAGTAATGTGAATGAAAGGCATTTAATCTCGAAGGGAAAAAAGTTTTCTTTTTTCATAATTCAAAGCAACACATCTCTGCTGTTTTATAAACTACAAAATTATCACAAAAAGACAAAAATATGAAATAAAATATAAAAAAAAAATTCAATTCATGAAATTATCAATTTATAAACTAACAAAATATATTTATCTCCATAAATATACCAAACATAGATACACACACATATATTGACAACACATTAGACATATTTAAAGTACATATATAAATTTCGAAATTTACAGGATATTTATTTTGCAAATAGAAACCAGTGTCAGAGGTTTTACATGCCACCTTGATTGGCTCTCCTTTGAAATTAACATGTCAAAGTCCACGATTTTACAAACCAACCGTCATTTACAAGCTGTTTTCACTGCAACCAAACCATTGCTTTGGCCATGACTACGGCAACAGATTGAAAATGTATGATGTGGATGGGTTAATTTGAATGGAACAGGACGCTCCCACCATAGTCCATGGATTTTCCAACGATTTGCGTGGGCGTCTTACTTCAAAAAGTAATCATATAACATGTTGGATCATTATTATATTGATGATGACACAATGATAGAAATCTTACAATGAGAATAAATATTTAAAACAGCTGTGCTTAAAAAAATTAATGTTAAGTTTTCAATTTTTATTTTTTACAGTTTTTAAATAACGATAATTTATTTGAACCATAAAGCGGAAAGTTATTACTAAAGTTTAAAATAAATCTTTCAAAACATCAAAGCTGAATTTTCTTAAAATAATACCTTAATTGTAAAATAAGTTTCAATGGCTGTTTTTTATGGCCTTGCCATTACTGCACAAAAACATTGATATTTAGTTTAAATGGATAAAAAAGTAAAAAACAAAAAGCAAAAAATACATGAAGTTAAGCTTTGTAGTTTATTATAGCAACAATGATAATTTAAATGGCTCATTACCATGTTCCGATCACCCATGTTTTTGAATTTGATGTGAAGTCGCTGAAAAACGATGTATTATGGCCCTAATTATAATAATTCAGATAAAAAAGTAATGCTAATTATGAACTTTGCTACGGAATTTGATAAAATTATACAAAAAGGGAAACAAACATTTGTACGATTCCGGATGATTCGGAAGACATTTTCGAGTCACGAATTATTAGAAAGTCAAAGCTCCCAATTATATGCTGTTAAGAAAGAATTTTTTCTTTCTTATTCTCTCATTTAACGCCATATTCCAAAAGAAAATCCCAACGCATATGTTTCCAGAAAAAAATCGTTCTTTGCCTAAAATTTTTTAGTTTATCGATAACGTTAACTGAACAAATATGGGATACGATTTCCAACCAACCAGCTTGCTCTACTTTTCTTTAAAAAAAAATAATAATAATAAGACCATCAATAGGGGTACGATAAAAACAACACACTGAAAAAGTACGAAATGAAAGTCGAGAATAACGAGCATATGACGAATTCAATAATATTTTTGACATCACACAGCCGACAGTCACACAGCTGGAGCTGATGTTGAACATTTAACAGAAAGACTTTTTACAAAAAAGAAGAATGCCTGGAAAACTCCCACGCATCCACGACGATAGACGTATACGAAAATATCGTCGAAACTGCAATATCCATCTTCCTTTGTTTTACAAGGATTGGAATTGAGTTTGGGACCTTCCATTCCACGATAAAATTATAATGGTCGCATTATAGAAAATCCCAATATCTAAACTCGAGGTTCTTATTGAGCGATGTATAAAACATATACATTAACACTATGTAATTACTTCAAAACAGAAAAAATATTTTTTTTAATTTATTGCTTCTTAAAGTACAAATACTCCTTTAAAATATAAAAAGGCAATGATATACGTAACATGCGTAAAAAAACATGTTAATGCGATTAAATACCTAATCTAATTGAAGAAGTATTTCATGAATATATATATGCATGAATTTATTTTAAATGAGATAATCATATACACGGGAAGAAAGAAAATGACTTTTCACAATAAAAATGGTTTGACTAAATAAGTATAACTATTAAATAAACTGCTTAAAAGGATAAAAAAAGAGAACTAAATTTTTTATTCATTAATTTCTGAATTTATGGATAAAATGAATAAACAGGAACATCATTATCTACTAAAGGAAGTTTAAAAAATGTATTAGGTTTTCTCTCCCATCCATTTCTTTTAGGAGTGGGTGGCAGTTAATAAAAAAAAATAGAAATATTTGCGGTTTCACGCTACAAAATTGTAGTAGCGACAAAAAAAAAAAAAAAAAAAAGATGTTACTAGAGTATAAAATAATCCAATCTTGCAATGCTCTGTCAATTTCCAAGACTATTAGAGAAGCTCCATTTCGGAGTTCCAGATTACGTCACAGGAAAATCGCGGCTTCCTCTCATGAGAGGGCGCTTCCGCCGGTGCATAGGCATCCAGCAGCCAAGGCCAAACAAAAGCCGTCCAGTGTAATACAACTAGCTGAGAGAAAGAATCGACTATAATAAAGCGGTATTAACATCGAAGGCAGACTGACGACACCGGAAAACCTAAGTAATTCCACTGGAAGTGGTTTATAAATAATAGCCGGCACATATCTCACGGCGGCCTGTCTAAATGACAGCGAGACAAAGCACGTGTGCCAGGGTGACAAGTACTCAAACCATCTGCATTAATTCGCGTATTGCCCAAATGAAAGAAAGAGCCGACACAATGGTTGTCACCCTCCAGTATTTTATCGGAATACGAAGCACATTAAACTCTAATGAACGTTCATTAAATGGATGAACAAAGTATTAAATAATACTGCCAATTTAACCAAAAGGCATGGATTTAAAAAGGATAAAGATAATAAATGCTCCTCATGGTTAAGTAATGCTTCCTAAAAATTGTTAATGAAAGACGAGCAAAATCTTGAAAAGAATTTTGTTATAAACTATTCAATTTAAAATATTATGTTTAACTTTCGATAATTAACTCTGATAGTAAAAAAAAAAAGTTTAAACTTTTTTTAAAAATCTGCATACTACTTATATGAAGAGAGCAGATAAGAGAAATTTAAATTTTCAAATTGACTTATATATCCCATTATTTTCTCAAAACATAATAAATAAGAAAATTACATTAATGATCATTACGAGTGCTTAATATTAAGTTAATGATTCTCAGAGACTATTGGCTCCGATTCTACTGAAACAATCACAGTGAAATTTCAAATATAAATTACATAAATCATGAAGTCGAAATTTGAAACAAAAAAAGTTTGAAATCACGCCAATGGATGGCGTTATATAACTTAAAATACGTGCAAATAAGTACCTAATGGAATTTCGCTGTAAAATTGATACAAAGGTTTGAGGAAAATCATTCGCCTGTTGTAATTATGCGTCTAAATAAGAAGAAATGCGTACTGATTTATCGGAATGAAAACAATTCTTCGACAGTACTCAGTGCTCATGAAAAACTTAAAGTGAAATCCCATGTCGGTAAATATAGTCAAACCGTATTCCAAAGGTTTAAAGAAATTATTTTTCTGTGTGTTGCGTCGGAAAGAGGACGACGAGAGAGTCAGCGATAGTGTTAAGATGTTGCAATTCCAGCATTTAAATAAAGGCAATTCTTCAAATGCCTCATATTAGCTCTGAGCTTTCCACGGACAACGCGCCAAAAAAACCCAATAAACCAACCAGCCATGGACAACGTTGATGATGGTTTTAAAGCCAAACTTTGTACCCTTGCAAAACACATCTTTTTCAACAACTGATATTTCTCATTGCGCTTTCTAGAACGGACGCGAAGCAACAAATATTAGATTCACATACCTTATGGACGCGGTCCATTTTCATTTAAATAGAGCTGTACACACATGAAGTTGCCGATTATGAAATTCCAACAATACTCAAGATGTGCAAAAACATTGCATTTCACATACGTTATAGTTTGATGTGGATTCATCTCGAATTTCATTTTAGAATTTTCCTACTTCGAGGAAGTTACGATGAATGGGATTTTTCGATATGTGTAATACCGTCGACTCCTGGAAGATCAAGCGATAAGATCACCACAATATTGTTGCAAAACACAATTTTTGCATTAACAATTTTTTTCCAGTTGAAGATTTATCTCACGCACTCACCTGACCAACGAGATGCATGCGCTGCTCCCTCAAAGATAGAGTTTATCAAAAACAATCACTAATGAAGCGAGCCTATTCACCTATATAAGGTGATAAATAGTATAAATTATGCTTTAGAGATTAAATTTTGATTATAAGAATTTACAATTAATTTAAACCGTAATTAACGCTGATTTAAAGACAGTAAAATTGCTTATGTAGCGATTCACACACCATTCCGAAATTATTACGATTTCAAGAAGTGACTTTCTAATTTTTTTATTTCTACTCACACACACACACTTTAATTTTAATCATGTATTATTGTGATTTATCCCTAAAAGAGATTGAGTGTGTGGCGTTTGTTTTTATTTTTTAAATTATGTTTATAAGCACCACCAGCAAATCTGCCCCAAATTAGATAAATTATAAGACATAATTTCAAATCTCGGTTTGCTCTTAAAAGTATTGTTACAAAAGATTGAGTTTCCTGCTCAGAATAAACGATGAAATTGTGACGTTGACATAATTTTGGACCACAGTTCTGAAAATTCATACTTCCATTTATGAAGGACAAAAATTCTCTCAAAATGAAGCAAATGAATCGTTAAATAATTAAATGAAATGACCAACATCATTGATTTCTGAAACATCGTAGTTTAGGTTCAATCGTCTGAGTGAGTTTTCAAATTTTTCTCGTGGATAATGTGAATAATATCGGTCGTTTTTCAAAAATCAGAAAGAAATAAGGAAGGAAATTATTTTTAAATTATTTTGATAAATTTAAGATTTATAGTGATTGAATAGTAATATTTTGAATTCAGCTTAGCTTGATTTGACACATCGCATGATTTCGACAATGCTTGTAAATTTAATCCAGACGCTTTTGCACAAAATTTAATCGAATCATCAAAATTCAGTTTGGTTTGCCAATTTAAGTGTATAATTCTTAGATTCTCAAGACATTTTCGTATGAATAGTCGTAGAATTCGTATGAATAAAATATTTTCACATTAAAATATACCTTTAGATATATTATAATTATAGCATTTTCCCCTTTCCTTAACATTACCCTCTTTCCCAGCTACAATTTTAATTATAAAATTTTCCCCTTTCCATATCCTTAGGTAGTCACATTTTTTATCTAGAACTATTCAGCTGACTTATAATCCAAACAAAGTTACAAAGGACAGAAATAATAAATTATTTCAAAATTTTATATAAAACGAATCAGCAATTGTGTGAAAAGACATATATGGCTACAAAAAGTATAATACAAATATATAATGTTTAAGTGGAAATAATTAATAAAGTTTAAACAGAAATAAAATTGCCAACGGGAATTTTATGTTTTTCCACCTACGTACAGGATTTCTTGGACTCTCTAAAATGATCTTTGCACACGGGGACTAAATCGATAGGGATTGGTGGATTGTCGCTCAAACTTTTTTTTTTGCATGCGACGGGGATTGCAGTTTAAAGGTATTCTAAGCACTGCATAGATCGAATCCCGAGGTGAAATTCGAGCTCTTGAACTGTTGAACAAAAGACCAGGGTGCGACTTGTTTCATTCGGCCAAGATAAACGATTTAGAAGGCATCAGAGCTACTACAAATTTCCTGCGTGAATCAAGAATTATATCTGTAGAGCTTTAATGGTGGGTCATTCAGCTACCAGCAAGTCAAAATCTGGTGCAACATATGAGTATCTTCACATGATACAGAAATTCTATGCAATCATTAAAATCGTGAAAAATACTTATAATTTCAAAATTCGTTATTCATAGTAATCATTTAGCAATAAATTAGTTAATAATGACAATATGAACGATCTGTTAACATATATAGCACTTCGAATGGCATTTTTATTTTTTACCTTTTTAGAGTGCTATATGTACTAATAATATATAGACTTTGAAAAATTATGAGTATTAAATCATTTGACAATGAATGGCACGTACTGACTCTTACTATTTGAGATAAAGACTGTAGACTCAGAAACAAAGGGGGGGGGGAATAAACATGTAATACGGCACTTCGAATGGCAAAATGAAAATGAAGTAATTTCCTTCCATTCCAATGCACTTAAAATATTCAAAGCCCGGATAAAAAGAAATCAAATAACAAAAAACACTTAAAACTTCCAAGAGTGTGTACCTTTAATGATGATTTGTATGGTCAAGAGATATTTCGCCGTAAGCACTGAGCGAACATCCGAGACGAATGCCGTCCGGTGACCAGGAAAGAAGCCCAGATTACGAAACTATGCAAAAGGCATGCAAACGAAGATCAATGAACCAAAGCCGCTGTCCCCTTGCAAGTCCACTTCCTTGCCGAAATTGATAAGACGAGCGCGGGTTATGTTGCCTGGCGGGGAACGTTGTAATAACGTTAATAGGTAGGCGTCGGAGGACGCCCACGCGGTGATCGAGCGTTTAATCAAACGGCGTGGGCAGGAATTGATTGAAAAACTGGAGACTATAGACGGGTATTAGTCATCTCCTGGGAGGTCGAAGTTATTACTTGATCTCCGGCGGAGAGGGGAGGCGAATGCAGGCATTCATTTGCTTCGAAATTTGCGAGTGACTGAATGGAGAAGAGGAAAATTGCAAATCTTCGCACTCAAGAAATGCGATGCATAAAAAGCGAATATGTGGGAAGCAAATTAATTTTTAAATTAGTAAAAAAATAAATAAAACCAATTAAAGATTCGATATATTTGATTAATTACAAGTGAGTGTAATTGCACGTTTCTTACGTTTGAGAAAATGATATTTTAATTTATGCAATAAATCATTGGATGAATGAAAGGTGCTATTTATTTCATCACTTGTGAAAAATATACAAAAATAATGTATATTCTGTAACATATATGAACAGTAGAGATAAACTCCAATTATCCGAACTCCGTTTATTTGAATCACTAATTAACCGAATGACTTTCAGAATTTCCGAAAAATAAATTAGAAAGAAGAGAACGAAAATAAAGAAAAGGTAAAGGCTCGAAAAAAAAAAAAAAAGTAAGAGAAGATGGGAATGTCTTGAAGAATTCGGAAATATTCTTTAGAAAATTCCTGGATCTTCACAAGTTATAGCTTAGGAGAATGGATTATGAGTCACGCCCTATTTAGATTGCAAATGATGGTAAGCATATTCAAAGCGTCTAAAAAGAAAATGATATCAATGTCCAAGTTGAAGCAGACACTGGACCATCAGCTAATGAAGCATTTGCCGACTTTTGAACAGCTTTGAAATGGATAGAGCGTCAGATCGAAGGAGACACAGTGCGAATTTCCATCGCCAAGCTGATGCGCAACTTGGCTACTCCAACACGTTGGAAGGCAGTGAAACAGCTTACTTTGACCGAGATGTTCAGCAAGCAATGACTTTCATTTGCAGCAGTCTACATGCATACTGTTTTAATGCACAACACTTGTAAGTACCTTAACATGTAAAAGTGTGGCTTTTTCAATTGATTAAAAGTTATTTTTCTTTCTTTTTTTCAACATATAATAATTAAATAAAATGGACCCTTTTATCGAAAAATCCAACCATTAGAATTTTTGATTATTCGAATGGGATCCAGTCCCGATAGATTTGGATAACTGTAGTTCTACACTGTACATATATTTCTATGATAATTTAAATATTCTTTCCCTTCAAGTTATATGGAGAGAGAAGAATTCTAAAATACTCTAATTTATTTTAAAATTACTATCATTTTATACAACATAAAATATTCTATTATTATGGATTGGAATAATTAAAATATATTATTTTTTATAAAAATTATAAGCAAACCATTGATTAATCTTTAAGGTAAATTTACGATTACTCCTTAAATAATAATTAATGTCCTTAATTGATTCTAAATTCACTTTTATAACTGAATTAGTAATTACATATAGGATTTACGAATTCCGAATGGGTTAGAAACACAAAATTGATTTCCCTTTAAATATAGATGGAATGTCCCAGGTGAGTTCTGAATCTCTCTTCCTTACGATTTCCCGACAAAGTCTAGATTTTTTTTATTATTATTTCGTTTATTTGTGTTTTTATAAATATTTTGGAGATTCAAAAGTTTGTGCTGAAAATATAGGAGAATGGATTATGAGTCTGATTCAGAATTTCAGATGATGGTAAACTAATTGAATGTGCCGAAGAAGATGACCTTCATTTCTAAGTTGAAGTCAGAAAGTGATGCCAATTCCTGCTCAACAGCTTTGAAGTGGATGGAGCATCAACGCGTGGAGGACTACTTGCAAATTGTCTTTATCAAGTGAGTGCGTGATTTCACTATCCGAAAATGCATGAAAGTGGTGAAAAAGCTTATTCTAATTGAGATGTCTAGCAAGCAGAGTCTTTCATTCACAGCACTGTACATGCATACTGTATTAATGTATAGCACTTGTAAGTATCTTAGCATGTGGAAGTGTTGCCATTTCATTTAACTGATATAAAGTTTTTTCCCCCTCTTAAAAATATGCTTTTTCTCCCTCAAATTTTTATATACAACAATTAAAATAAAACCTTTTTGCGAAAAACCGAATTCTCGATTATTTGAATAGGGTCCGGTCCGATTTGATTCAGATAATTGGAATTGTACTGCATTATGCAATTTTGCATAATCGTATAAATTTTAGATACGAATCTCCAATATATATAAAAAAGATTTTCAAATTTAAAATTTGAATTCAGAGAAATTTTTTAATATGAAAATTAATTTTTTATTAATTTTCCTACGACTTTTCAACAACTAATAGAAAAATATTTCAGCTCATATAAAAATCTAAAAATTTACAATTGAATAAAGGATATCCTTAGAGAGGAATTAGAAAAAATAAAATCTCTTTCAAAAACTTTAATACTTTGTTAATTGTATTTAAAATAATGGGATCTTATCGTAATTTTCATATACTGTTTTCATAATCAGTATCTATACAAATAAGGTTCTTATTCCGTTTGTCTGCAGAATTTCGATCTGTACTTAATTGAAAACAATTACACAGAATGGATCAGAATTCATATCAAGTTCATTGGCTGACTTCAAACACAGCCTCAGCCCTTACAGAAATATTAAATTAGTTTTAATTAATCATAGTCTGATTAATTAAGATTAAAATCAATGCTTGATTTGAACGCACTGAAAGTTGCTGATGCTGCCATGCGATCTTTTAGAATTGCCATCCGCACGTAATCCTAAGAAACGGTCTGGCAAAATATGTATAATATGATATGGGTCTCTTCTTTCTAGATCCCCAAATAATTTTTCCTAAAAATAACGTTACTTACTACTAATATACATATTCTTTCTAAAATTTTTTTTTGAGAAAGCATTTTAATTTTTCGTAATTTTAATGTAAACTCCTTGTGGTAAATAAAAATATGTAGCAACTATTAAAATTTGACATAGAAAGCACTGCCCGAAAATTATTTCGAACAATATAAAACACAATCGAAACATTGATTTCACGTAACATAAAAAAAATAAATAAAAAAAAAAAAAAAAAAGCTGAGGGATTTCAAAGGAATTGCCCATTGAGCATGCAGAGTAAATGCCACTTCACTGCGACTCACAGGAAGCTAACTGAATGCAACGTTTACATGAAACTTCCAAATGTGGTCCAGTATGTGAATGGCATTTGTAACTAAAAAAGGCTATGGTCATTTCATGTGAAGACATGTTAAAGGCACTCCTCAATATACAATTAGGCAGGAGGTCAAATTGGCAGCCGAATAGTTAGCACTCTGGTCTTTGGTTCAACAGTTTGTGGGTTCGAATTCCATCTTGGGCATAGATGTTTGTAATGGTTCGAAATCCACTTTATACCATTGGTCCCGGTCTAATAAGAACTCAAAGGAAAAAAAAAAGAAAAAGAAAAAAGAGCGGTGAGTGATAAACCAATTGAGCAGGAAGGGACCATGACTGAATGGTGCAATGAGATGTATTCTTCAAGCGCTTTTGTAAGCAATTGATTCGATACTTAACTCATGAGAGATTGTCACGGTTAGAAAATTTATAAACATTATAAGCTCGATTAACTAATTTCCCCCGTTGGTGAGGAATTTTGAAGGAAGGGTATCTTAAGATGTCAACTTCGTCATTTGACCAAAGTTTAAAATTAAGAGAAGTATGTCAGTATTTACGCACAAAAAGAAGTATTTGGTTTAGTTTGTTTTGTCGCTCATTCTTTTTTTTTTTTTTTTTTTTTTTTTGCTCACTAGGGCTAATAAGGCAGGTACTTACGGTTTGAATTGGATTCCAAACCCCCATAAATATCCAAACCCAAAGTACTGTGACGCAAGGGAGGAGGCTCCGTACATCCATACCTTCCTCCATATATATATACATATATATACAAGCGTAAGCGTCTAGATCCCGTTGCCTGGGATCAACACAGGTTTCTTCAATTTAGCAATCTTATTTTCAGAAAAAAAGCCGTCCAAAAACTAAATCAAAGTGGGCCCGAGATTGTGGCAGTTTGCCTAAGTATATTCAAAACATCCAAGGCATCAAATATAGAAGATCAATGTCAGACAAACGCAAATATATAATTTCTCAAGCAAGTGTGCTGTCTTTATCATTTCTTAGGCAGAAACGAAATCGTTATAAAAAGTCCGCATTGGTCTCAAAATGTACATATCACACTCAATTTATGAGTCTTATTTTATATTATTATTGAATTAACACGAAAACATGCGCAATGATTTGATCATAAGTCGTTTCGTGTCAGCACTCTGATAATGCAATGATTAGCTGATTACATGGGAAAATGCTTTTTTAGAAATTCAATTTATCAAATTTGAATATGTTCACAGAAGTTAATTGAAAAACCGAAACGAAAATAATATTAATTAAATAGTCGGAGAAAATTGGAAAATTTCAATAAAATGTTTATATTTAAAAAAAAAAAAAAAAAAAAGCACTACCCAAAGCAAAACGGCTTTCGATAATTTGAGATTTCCACAATTTTTGTTTCACTAAGAACGCTGTTATGATTTGAAAGAATGTAATGAAGGTACTTAACGTAACATGCCCAGCTTATTATCTAAATCACCAAATTTCTGCCGTCCAATTCAACGATTCGTGATTCGAGTTTCCCTTTCTAAATTGAAAATTAAAGTGAACGCAATCCATTTAAGAACCAATTTCCCGGTTAAATTAGCGCTCGTTAGTCCAAAATGATGATAGACCAAAGCAACAAATAAATCAATCAGCTAATACATGATTCGTAGCTGAGAATAGTTCTGAGCTCAGTGATAGGACAGCGCTCTTCTCGGTAAAAAGGTATCGGATCCGATCTTGGCCTCTGATTAACATTGGGAGACGGTATTGGGTTTTAGCACTCATATCAGCCAAGATGAATGCTCAATTTTTCCGGGTTTCCTCCCTTGCGGCACTACAAAAGGCAATTTATGTGATGGATATTAAAATACCTCAGGACAATATTCAATAAAAGAGAATTCCATTTATATAGTTCTGAGATTATGTAACTCCGTACAATTATTATAATGAAAACCAAATATTTAAATCTCTTTTTTTCTCCGCACTGTAAAAAATTTTCATCTAAGAAAGTAAAAATTTCTTGAAATAGCTTGCAAACTTCACTTTGATCATCGTATTTAAGACATTTTATATCTTCGACGAAATTTACCACTTTATTTTTGACACAAAAAGTTCAATTTATCTATTTTTTCTCGTAAAAAAAATCACTGGCAATCTATGAAAAGACGACAGCCAGCCGAATCATAGCGATCTGAATTTATCAAGCGTGGAGTTCGTGCAAAACGGTAAGTGTAATTCCGACGCGACACGAGTTTCATGAGTTGCCGTTCAATTCAGCGTGGCATCGAAGGGCACACAGCTACACTGCCCAACAGATTTACTGATCGCGTGAGCACGAGAGAGTGAGTCGCCGGTACTATTTATTGAGAAGGAATGCCGGGGAAGCACACCTGTACGTGTGATCACCTCTAAGCACTAATGCATTGACAGGCATCTTCCTTAGTAATAAAATATGTTATTTTAAACAATTAAAAACGAGACAGTTCTTTCTAAATTGAATTCTCCGCTTTTTAGCATTTTATTATATTATTATTTTTTTAAATGGTCTGCATTAATTTTCCACATGAATCAAATCTTAATTATTTTTTCAGAGAACATTAGAATCCCATATTTATATTTCTTACCCTCAATACATTTCGTAGCTGATTCCTACGCTACTGTCGCAATTATAGTTTTCATCATATTTTCAGTTTCAAGTTATGAAATCTTTTACAGATGGTAAGAAAGACTTCAATAAAAAAAATTTTAAAATGCTAGCATTTCGGAAAAAAAAAAAGATTTATCCAACAGTTTCAAATAAAAAACCAGTGTCTGGTACTTTTTTTTTTACACAATTTTGCATACAGACAAGATTGTATTCATATCAGGATACGTTAATGCACTTTATGAAACTAAATATTCCTTTTGTATCAGTGCAGATCATAGTGAAAGTTATGGTACAGAAACTGTGTGTGTGGAGTATAAAATCAGTAATCTCCTCAACCTTACATGCCAATCTTTTCTTCCCCATGAAAATTGATAAAATCAAGTCTTATAAAATTATAAAGGGGTAGATAATTATTCCAGCTAGGAAATGGGATTACAAATAAATACTCTAGCAATATTTAACGTGTACAGACCCTTTAAATAGGAACAGGCAATAAGGTTTAATAAAATCTCGTCAGACCAGACTTGGCAAGAAAAATCATAAGTGGGTCTTTCTTAGTTTCTCTAATAACATACAATTTAATACATCCCAATCCCCTCTAAGTAAAAATAGTTGGTGTTAGAATGAATTTGAGAGCATCAGCTAGTATATGTATGCAGTTTCTGGATGTTAAATTTTAAGAGCCTTTTGCTTACTCTTGAAAATGGAATCATTTTTAGGAATATCATTGAAATGTTTCAGATGATCCAGGTAGATGTAATCTAACAAGAGAGTCCCGCGAATATGACTTGAAATTTTCCTACCTTCTCTGGATGCAATGAGAGAGCATTACTGAAGTGCTCAATATCTTAAAATTGCGCTATCACACAATATTTTCCATCCTTTTTGATAACACGGATTGTCTTAGATCAGATGCATACGACTACAATAGTTTCCATGCTCTCAAAATAACAAAGTTTTGTTAAACATATAATAATTGTATTTTGCATTACAGAAGATACTCACAATTAAGTGAATTTTGAAATAAAATATGCTTTTTGTTACTTTACTTTCATGTGATGTTTTCTTTTTTTCAAGTTGAATAAATAAACTTTTATTACAAAGTATGCTCTCCCTGAAAATAATAATCCATGAATTTAAAAATCCCGCTTTAGAAAAGAATGAAATGAAATAAGGCCAAAAAAAAGAGACCATCTCATGGCAAAATATTATGAATTCTAATGGTGTTGCGACAGAAAGATTATACATCATTAAATCGTAGGTATAATTTAGGGTATATTACACAACTGATATTAGTAGACAGAACCAGTTACTCTACTCTCGAGTAAGATTGTGTTTAATGCAATCCTATTTTAATACAGCTAAAGTAGTCATCTTGGTTCACCCCTAATGGAAACACGACAGAGCAGAATAAAGTGAGATCTGAACAAATAATAAAATTCGCAGAGAAATTTGAATAAATGTGTAATGCAGAAACTGTTCACCAATCAATACAATTAAAAAAGCTTTAATGGCTGTGAATATTGTAGAGAAACTAATTTATGATATATTACAAATAAAAAAAGAGCTACAGAATGAAAACAAGAATTCAATGAAGTGATATACACTTTTGTCATAAGGAATTTATTAATTCTATTAATTATATCATCTGTGCTAAAATTTTTGAACAAAGATTAAACATCAAAAATGATATGATATTGATCAGAAGGAAACCACGAATTTCAGGTTTGTATTCTATGCAAAATAATAAAAGAAAAACCAATCAGTCTTATTAATAGCTTATGAATAGCGGATTACGAATAATCTTGCAAATTTTTTTGGGTTCAGAAAAATATTTCTGAATGTTCGACTATGATGGACAAGGGAATTTAAGTGATTTCTCACTCCAAATATAATACATCATGCAATAATTTTTTAACACCCAAAACCACAGACATTACCCATGGATATTTAGTTAAAAATGTTCTAGATCATAGGTTCTCAAAGTTTTCTTCCCCCCCCCCTCTCTCTCTCTTTCTTGAGGACCACATTCAAAGTTTTATTATTTTCGGTAGATCCCCTGCTACTGCATTTCTACTGTATTCCCAAAACTCCTAAAAAATAGCATCCTACATTGGTTGTGTTAAGAAGGGAAAAAAAGTAGCATATTTTCTTTCTTGTGTCCTATTTATTAAAATAATACTTGTAATTATACAAAAATTTTATAAACATTTATTATTACAAAAAATCAACAATAAAAAATAATCATATTTTTAATGAGATAACGCACAGACGGCACTTTGCAAGTCTCAACATGTGTACACTTGTGCTATTATCTATTGTTCTATTCAATTCTAAGTTTGAACTGAATCTCGAATATTTTTGAATACCTACCTAGTGAATGATGCTACCTGCCTACGTTGATAGGTAAATTCAAGCCAAAATGTTTGTTCTTTATTATGAAAATATTAAAAATTTTTTAGTGGACCCCCACTTACAATTTACGAATTCCTGTTTTCTTTTCACATATGTGTGGTCTCCAATGGACCCTTGAGGGTCCACCTGGATCACTTTGGAAACCTATATTCTAGATAAAAAATTTTATTACATAGATGAGCACATTTTTAGATGTCCTAATTTGAATTCAATAAATTACAAAATTAGTAGGCAAACGAAAATTAACTCTTATAATTTTAAGTTCATAATATTAAATTTATAAATCATTACAGATATTTCAGAGCCACCTTAATTGAAACAATCATAATTAATGTAATTGTGACTTTTTTAGTGCTGTTTTTTGGAGAGAATTACCAAATTCCTATGGTTCGTACAAAAGTAAAAATTGCATTACATCCCTTCAAAGCAAATGTTAAATAAAATAATTCTCCATAACCTTTTATCGTAATTCTGATCCGTAATGAGTTAAAATTGCAACGTTGTTTGTTGAAAGGGATTATAATATATATGTGAATAAATAAATGAAATCTTTTGAAAATTTTTGGCAACCGCTTAATCACAACACCAACTCTTAGCTATCTTTCTTTTCCGTATCCCATACATGTCACAAAAACAATAAAATTTTAAAAATAACACACTACAGGTTTTTTATATAACTTCACTAATACATTAATTATCCCCTCTTGACTTGGTGATTCGTAACAAAATTGACGAAGGCAAAGAATTGCAGGAAACTGATATCAAATTGGATTGACTTGTTACAAACGACCACATTTTGGCCATGAAAGTTAATTTAATTGAAAAATATGGTTCTAAATAAATTCCTAATGACTGAAAACATCCACTTCTGATCAGTTATCAGCTTGGCAACCACAACCTGAGAGTCACTGCAAAGTATATAGTTGTGGGAAAGAGTGCATCACAAAATTCTCTAATTTCTTCAAAATAATGCAGTTACAGAAATATTATTTCAATGACTTCAGACATCACTGAATTCTAACTGAGACGGGTGCTTTAGAATCCGCAGAGCATTTTAAAACATGACAATACGAAAATATAAGTATTTCATATGTTCTTACTCTGGTAAATATTAGAGTTACTGTGTGCCTCAAATCAGCCAAATGAAATAGAAGTAATTTTATTGCTGTGTAAGCACAGATTAAACACCATTTATGAAAATATCCAATAATCTTTTAATAAAGATATATCAGGTTAATCTAATATCTTTATTAAATGTAATAATAATTTTAAAGTAATGAAATATTTTATTTTAAAGTCTTTAATAGGATTTCAAGTATTTCCAGAAAAAAAAAAAGCTTTGTATTTAAATTTTGCTCATTGGCTCAACTCATTTTCGTCAGTCAACTGGAACGGTGATATAATAAAAACAGTATATATATTTTAATTGGCGTAAACTTAAAACACTACAATGCCACCACCAAAATTTATACAATCTGATGATATCATCTGAGTGGTAATAAACGGAATAATCGTTTTATCAAAGTCTGATCATATCAACCTGCTAACACACGAATACATAAGCAACAATCATAACACTTTACCGAAGAAAAGGGGAATATAAACTATAGCATAACAAATATAAAACCTGATGAAGCTTTCTAAAAATGAAAAGTTAATAACAATGTTAATAAATTATGCGATAAATTTAACATTTCATAACTTGCGAATTTAAATGTAAACTCACGAAAGAATAAAGTAATTATTAAAACGCAGCCTTGTTTTAATCTAGTGATTTGAAACTTATATATGATTTGATTATTCAGAAACGAAACAGTAAATAATACGAGTTTGAAAATATAAGTTAATCAACATAAAAAAAAATCAGAAGACAAAAATTGCGGCATTGTAGTAAGAGTAAAACATATCTGAAAATTATATTCTTCACTTAAAAATTCCAAACTCTTTAAAATTGAGTACTTTATCATCAACCAATGCTTCTCTCCTGGTTTCTACATAGCACCATTTCCTTGTCTTCATAAATCACAAGATGCTTCCATAGACGGCGAATTTAATCTAATTTAGAAAAAAATAGAGAAAAACGAGTAAAATAAGCCACAATTCAACAGCAGAACGGGTCGCCCCTCTCTCTACAGAAAGCAACCCCGTTGACATCGAGCTCGCCAAGGTCCTTGCAAGTGGATTTAGGAGAGGGGCCTCTGACCTCTCGTTACGCACTCCACCCATTCTTTCAAGAAGCTTCTTCCTCCACTCGCAGCTTTCTCCAGAAGATGTGCACGGCTGCGTGAAACAAAACACCATTGTTCTTCCGAGGCCCTTCCCGCCGAAATATGCCACTGTGTCGCCAAAAAATCGGCGATGGTTTTGGTTCCCGTTCCGTTTTTGTTTTCGGACACAGGAATATTTTTCACACGGCGTTATTATTACGCCACTACACCGGAATCCCCAAGCCTTATTGTCTCAGTCGGCCTTGGTGATACCTTTTAGGTGGCTGTCGTAATTTCATATTTATTTTTCTTAGCACTTTTTGTTCGTGCTTAGGTAATGGCGGGAATAAATCGCTTCCTTTAACAATCGATTCGAATTCCTGCAATACATCAAGAACTGCGCAACACAACGTGTGTTTGATTTAATTTTTAGGCATAGTTCAGAAAAGATGAAATGTTGGAATAACACCAAGACCAGTTAAAAAATATTCAGAATTATTTTAAAAATTAGACAATCTGAACAGAATATAAAAACTTACGAATGATTTACATCGGTCATGAAAAAATTGCGTTATAAATATAATATTTTATAAGCAAACACAAATAATGGAGAAAATTCATGAATTGAATAACTCGTAGATGAAAACGTCTAAAATAAAACCGGCTGAAAGCGTTAATTTAACAATGTAATTTAATAAAATGATATTGTAATTTTAACTATCAATGATAAATATGCGGTAAGTGTTTATAATTTTCAAAATTTAATGCATTACTAACCAATTACATGTTAAAAATGCTGAAATTTGATATTTTAAAAAATATATGTTAATTTTTCTTTTGTATGTAATCGAATACATATTTTCATTTTATAAAAAAAAGTATTTCACAGTCAGTAAATCACACTATGAAAATCAATATAATTAATTATATTAATCTCATTATTTATTTCTAAACTAAAATTGTATATTACAATATATCAATACTCTATATATTAAGAGTACTATATATTAATATATAAAATTACAACTCTCTATCATATTAAAAATGCTTAGCATATTAATTTTTGCTCCATTTCTATCTGCTTAAAGAAGAACTGCATACATTTTCGTTAATTACTAAAAAAAACCGATCCATTCACTGTGACATAATAGTGAGCTAAATCCCAACGGAAATGTTTCAGAATCCATCCAACATGTTCAAGTGACAAAGAACAGAAGATGGATGTTGCTATTCGGCCATGATCAAACACATCTACGGCGAACGAACAATACGTGAGAATGAATTGGCTTATTCTCATCCAGTGAAGTAAGCAACTTCAGTGGATGAGTTCTGTCTATATTTCGTTTGTTCTGCTCAAATTTGGAAAGGGCATGAAGAAATCTGGAAATCTCTTATGCTGTTAAACAGGCATTTCTTTATTAACATTATGTGAATATGGCCTACCATTGAAGTCTTACCAGAAAGAAATAGCCTCTACATTCTCAAAAATTTTACAAAATTGACAAATTGCAATCTATTATATGATCTAAGAATGTATACACATATTGAGTTTCCTAGCTCATTGGGAAGTTTCCCTTTTCAGAATGTAGAGGTGCAGGATTTTACTTTTGCTTATATTGCACGAGAGATAAATATAATAAATTAAAGAAGGATATTATCCGGTATAAATGGTTGAAAGAAGAGTGGATGATCGGTTAACAAACAGTTCGGACTGCGAACGACGAACACTTTTACGAAATATTTTTGTGTTTGGACAACGAACACCGGATAACAAACTAAAATGAATTCTAATGAATATTTCTGGGCTCTTGGAACCGAGAAATATTCGTTACCCTACCTTGCCAAAACCAAAGGATCAAAAATTGTTTTCTTTTATCTCTCTTGAATTATGTTGCTTGCCTATTAAACTTCAAAGTTCTATATTGGAAAAAAAGAGGGTACGATGTAGATCTACCTCCTCGTGGTGCACCTGGTAACACTTTGTGGCTAAAAGATCTACAACTGGCATTATGCCTCCTGCTTCTACTCTTCGTTTGTTGCAGTGAAACGCTGGCGGTCTATCACCAAGCCAAACGCGTGGAACTTTTGCAGACTTTGCGTGAGAATGGAAGTCGATGTCTTTACTATTACGGAGGCTAACTTAAAAGATGAAAGCCAAACATTTTACCCGTTTCAAGGATACTCTCTTTTTGTACTCCCAAAGTTCAGACAAATAGCTAGTGGCATACCAGTCGGTGTCAGGAGGGAATTAACGGCCGATTTCAGCATCGGCAATGACAAAAGTGAAGTTGTTCATCTAGATGTCTGGAAGGGTGGAGCCCATTTTAAAATTTTGTCTATTTATAGCCCTCCTGGTAATTCTCCAGATTTTTCCTACATTAATCATACAAGACATTCAATTTTCTTAGGTGACTTTAATGCTTACTCTCCTATGTGGGGCTACTCTGATACTAATGAAGCTGGAAAGAGAGTCCAGGATTTACTACGCTCAACTACTTTTGAGCTAATCTTCAAAAAAAGACCCCCATACTTATCCACATTATAATGGCAGAGGTACGAACCCTGATCTGTTGATGGTCACAGTTGATCTTTGCAATTATACTAAACGTACAATCTTGACAGAGCCCGGATCAGGACACTAACAGGTCCTTGCAGAATTTAAAATACCGAATGCGCACCAAAGACCATTCTCGTTCTCTAAAGTCTCTTGGAATTTTAAGAAAGCTAAGTGGCCACTCTTCACTCAACTGCTAGACCAAGGTCTTAATCCTAATAAGATTGACTTTACCTTGAATCCCAAAAAAGTTTATAGAACTATTAAAGACATAATTATAGCATGTGCTAAAAGGTCTATTTATAGAGGTAGACAAAAGAAATTCATATCCTTTTGGAAAAGTGAACTGACTTTATTGAAAGTCAAACGAGATCGACTTAGGCGAAAGGCGGAGTTGACTTCGTGCCCTTGTGATGTTCAGACATGGAGAAGGCAATCAGCAACCTTTAGAAAAGCCGCAATTGCCAGCAAACGATCTTCATTTAAGGAATTTATTTCCAATATAGACTATCGTACTGATAGTAAAAGGACATATAAATACATAGGCAATCTAATAAATGATTCTACTGGCCTACCTAAGCAAGCCTTCACAGTTGAAGGGAAAAGGTTGTCATCGGATTCAGCTGTAGCAAGAGCTTTCGTTCAGCGCTTTTCTGAGGCCCATCGCAAAGACACCCATGCAAAAGTAAATTCGCATACTGTTAAGCGGAAAACTGCACATCTGCAGTCAGGGTTCAAGTCTGATAATGAATCAGTTTTTGTCGCACCTATAACCAGGGATGAATTAACCCATGCCCTGAGAAGCCTCTCAGTCGGTAAATCACCACGTGCAGATGGCATCTACCCTGAATTTCTAATCCACCTAGGCCCTAGTGCATTTGAAACCATCTGGAACCTTTTCAATTTAATCTGGAATTCTAGCAATATCCTGGCTGATTGGAGAACTTGTATTGTAATACCAATTCACAAGAAGGACAAAGACCCAGATAATTTTCATAGTTACAGACCTATTTCACTGATCAGCGTTGTGGGGAAGACTATGGAAAGAATTGTTATGGGAAGACTTAACTCCTACTTAGAATCTAACGGATTATTGGCTGTAGCGCAGGCTGGTTTTAGAGGCTCTAGATCCACAAACCAACATGTCGCCCTCTTGAGCCAATCAGTTAAAGAGATGCCTTTGATAACAGACAGGTCTTGACGGCAGTTTTTATTGACCTCAAGTCTGCTTATGACAAAGTATGGCGAGAAAATCTTTTGGAAATATTAGAATTGGGTGTCTAGTCAAACCTTTTTAATTGGATTTGGGGTTTCTTGTGCCAACGTTCCTGCAAGGTTAGATACAGCAATGCACTCTCAAAATTCAAAATCCTTAAGACGGGCTCCTCAGGGGGGCCGTTAGTAGTTGTACCCTTTTTAACACTTATAACAATGATCTAATTTTTAAAATTAGAGACATCCCTGAGGTCAAATGCCTCCTATACGCTGATGATCTAGTCATATGGACTGTCTCTAAAAAGTTCAAGCAATGAGAAGTACAAAGGCTAAACTTTCTCCAACTTTAAATGATCTGGAGAGTAGGTGTAATTTCAATAACACGGAGGTTAAATCTATCTAAATCATACTGCCTTACTTTCTCACTTACGCATCAACCCGAAGAACCGCAATTAATGTTTAAAGGCTATTTAATATCTCTACGTGCAACAATTTTAAATATATGGGTGCGACTATTGATCGCAAACTGACCTGGAAGTCTCACGTAGAGAACGTTTCTAACCGTGCTCTGAAGAGACTGAGTGTCCTCAAACGACATGTCGGAGCAAAATGGTGTTGCACTGGAAAAATTCTACTCCAGACTTACCAAGCGTTTATTCGCCCCCTCTTGATCTATTGCTGTGAACCACTCATCGTGGCGGGAGAAAAAGAACCTGATACTTTGGAAAAAGAACAAAATCAAGATTAACGCATCATTACTGAGGAAGTAAATATTACCACGATAGATGCTATGCTTTTGCCGACTGGTGTTAGACCATTACAAACTATGGTTCAGGAGAACACTATAATTCTCTCTGGGAATAGATCACTAGAATTCCTGTCTACTTATCGCTTTGGAACGAGGCCAGCCGAAACCTAAATAGAAATTTAAAGACTCAGAAAGGCTTTCTTCCGGGAGTTTTACACCTAAAAATTCTCTTGACTTAAATTATGAACCTAAATATCTTGTACCACCTCAAAATCCAATAAATTTGAAACAATTTTTTTTAAATCTTGATCTGTGTCAAAGTATCAATAAAAGTAATATGGATCCTACTATTTTGAGAGTCCTGGCTTACGAGGTGTTGAGTAGATACTATCCTGAGCCAGAGTGGCTCCGGATCTTTACCGATGGATCCCTCCTATCAAACGGACCAAATGCTGGTGCCGGGGTTTTCTCCGAAGCCTTTTCCTTTTATGGCCCGGTGGGACAGGGCTCTGCCTTTGACGGAAATATCACGGAAATTCGCTTGGCTCTATCTCAGCTACATTGCCACATAGATCAATTTACAAAAGCTCTTGTCCTCTGCAGTTCAATAGCTGCTCTGCTAGCCTTTGTATCCTCTAATAACCCCTTAACACAGGACATTTTGAACTGCCGGCAACACACTGAGAACCTGGCATCCCTTGAGAAGACCATTGTCCTCCAATGGATCCCTGTCCATTGCGGAGTCACAGATAATGAAAATGCCGATTACCTTGCAAAGAAGGGCGCTTTAATTACGCAGACTCCCACACACACTATGCCCTTCTGTTCTATTAGGCATCTTGTCAAAAGAACTCTTAGGTCCAGAACTCATGAAGAGCTTACTAACCGCATTTCTCTTAAATCTTGGAAGAATGCCATCCTAAATCTACGCAATAGCCCAAGACATAAAGCGGTGTCTGAATTCCGCCTTCCTACCGGTGCTTGGTGTCTGTCTGCGGAAGCATCTGTATAGATTTGGTATAGATTCGTTTCTTCTCCGGTCTACACTCTTTGCAACATTGATGAGGTCATGAACTCAGTGCATCTTCCTCGCTACCCTGCACTTCGTAAGACGTCTCTAACTGAGCACTATTGGGAAGATAAAGACATGTTAGATTAATAGACTCTGTTGCAGTATCTTTCTGTGTTATTGTTATATCCTTTTTTATTTATTTTGCTGTAACTGTCTATAATCTGCCATTGGAAATAAAAAAAATATCGGAAAAAAGATTTTTTCCCCCATGGATTATTTATAGCTAAAACAGAACTCTGTTTTTGATTGCATTCAAAACCGAAACTGATTTCCTTTTGATCGCTTCCCTTTTCTTTGTAAATTCACTGTCTCATACGTAGTTTTTGAATAATGAATTTCAGACAACAGCAACAATGTTATAAATCACTTTACAGTGACAATGCTTCGGCAAAATCCTAAAAAAGAGAGAAAAGCAATCGATATGGGACATGTTCTTTATCGCCCTAAAAGAAAAGAAAGGATGTATCAATAAAAAATGCAATGTACTATTTTTTATAATCTTAATAACTTTTTTTTTATTTTATTTTTAGGATCTCGAGAACGAATTAATCGATTTCACAAAAAAATCTATGGAAAATCGATTAATCGGTTAACGCGAACAATTCAGATAGAAAACACAGTCTAGTAAGCAGATTATGTTCGTTACCCACTGTACTGTCGATTTCCTTACTTGTGGCTTGTGAATATATGTCATAATGAATAAAATATTTCCATTAAATATCCTTTAAATAGTGAGGTGATTTCAACTCTTGGTGCAGTAATTCATTAGTATTCCAGGAATGCTTATATAGATTGAAGAGAAATCCACAGCATGATCTGGAATTCAATAACATGATGTGCAGTTATACTAATTAATTCCAGTTTTATAACAAAAGTTATTCTTTTTTTAAAGTTTTCCATTCAATACATGACTTATTAATTACGTATTTAATGAGCAAATCAAAGTAGTGTGGATCCATTCTTCAAAAATGTTTCGACACAATACTGGTTAAATATATCCAAAAATCTGGAGCACTTTGTTATCAAAAGCCACCGCATTTTAATCGGCATTAAATTCAGGCGTAAATTAATCTAATCAATTTTGCTACAACCATGCAATGTGATAACCATTATGTGGAATTATATTTAACTCATTTAAATATTTTCCAAAGTTAAGAAAGGTTGGAAATAACATATGAATATATAAAACCCGAATTTTTGACAAGTCTAATCTATAATACTCGGCTGCAAGCTCGCGGCTAACTATCACAAAGAAATAACCATATAATTATCATAATTCATATTTATTCTAATGTTGCATTCTGCCACAAAACCTTTGTTATAATTTTAAAATATAACCATTTAGATTTGTATAAAAACTACATAATTACATTATATATTTCAGTGAAATTTAAAAATAGTGGTTCTGAAGTATTTTTAAACTTATAAATTCCACATAAATTTTTAATTACGTTATCATCATTATGTATTAGAAGATACTTATGCACATTAAAAACCATCATTATACAAACAAGATCATACACATCGTACAAGATTAACGACTTATTTTATATTAATCAATGCGCAAACAAATTTATTCAATAAAATAGTGTTTTTAAACAAGTATTTAACAATTGGTTGAAGTGCCAACGATTGAACACATGAAAAAGAGTACACACGAGAACTATTTCCATTAACCATCTTATATATAATCTTCGCGTACAATAAATTATCATTTCAAATAACGCTACAAAATTCTTTCATTGTTTAGGGCTACGCAAAAAAAAAAAAAAAAAAAAACGCTGAAATTACCAATTATTTCGAGTGAAAATATACAAATAATGAAGATAAATAACACTTGAATAAAACTAAGCTGTCATCCAATAAACAAAAAGATTAGATGCGCAAAATAACAACTAAATAATCTAGCCATCAACCTATTTTTAAAAAGGAAATAATAATAATAATAATAATAAAATGCCATCATTATTTCGAAATAATGAGGAAGGAAACTCGAGAGCCTAAAGAATTCAGTATGAAGAAAGAAAAATGAATATTTAAAGCAAAGAAGTTGCGTGCTTGTATAATGAACAGCAGCAGAGCAGAACAATAGATAATGATATCCACACGCTCTCTGTGCAGCTTCATTTCAGCGATGAGAAAGCGCTACAAGTGATGCACGATTCGATGGAGAAAATGAGCTGCATAGTTTCTTATACTCACAATGGAGAAAAAACTATTTTTTAAACTGTCACAGTAATAATATATCGATAACAATGATATGCTACAACGAATTTTAGTGATTGCGTAAAAATAAAATACAGTGATATCCTGCTTATGTGCCTCTTGATATAAAAATATTTCATTCTATAAATTCATCGTTTTAACATCATTTAAATGACTTATGATTATACTAGCAAATTTTAAATTATCAACCTGGTAACCACTTATTACCAAAGCAGCCTCAAAGCCAACTTTGTCCTTAGAAGACCGAGCAGAAATATACGACTTATCTTTCTGCTGCTGCAGCCGTAGAATGAAATCAGACACTCTAAAGACTACAGTATATTCGATGCATCAAAAAATTGTTGCAAGACCCTTCAATATCTGTCAAGTTCTGTTTACATGGAGAATCTTTTAGTCATTTTACCGATTAAAATAATCACATGGAAGGTATCACGGAAATCGCTAAGTTTTAAATAAGGCAAAACACGACACCCTTAAGGCAAAACACGACACCCACGTCCCGGGTCGAATCCGCAATCTCGTGCAAAAATTCACCGACAAACAAATCAAAGCCGAATCAAGACATATACCGTACATGGAGGAAGAGAAAGAGAGCTAACTCTAATGAGCAGTTGCACAACTACTATCGTAGACTAGGCCAATTTTTCTCAACTGGATTTATTCCGAGGACCGGTAAAATATTTTGGTACCTTCTCGCGGACTATATGTTTATTAATTAGACCCATTGGCACAATTTTTTTCACAAATAAATCATGAGGACAAAAATAATTTTAAATTTTTAAATTTTTTTTATTTGTTACAATTCGTGTTCAAGTAATCAGCGATACACAATGCAGATCGGAGCACTCTAACTGGTGTACTAGAACGGCACAGCAATGTATGAAAATCGATTAGGTACACAGTTGCCAATCAGTGTTATATTTTTCATCATCCATTATACTGTTTTCTAAACTAGTAAACTATTGTTTTTGTACTTGATTTAGAACAGATAGCTGGATGTTTTGCGGACCGGGACAAGTCCGCTGACGCGCGGTTGAGAAACACTGGACTAGAACATGTTGCTTTCGCATCTGAAGCGAGGGTTCTATGGAATCGGTATTTTGATGTATATCATATATACTCTTAAAATGATTTTACCTCTTCTTCCCAGCAATTATTAACAGATATTTAGTATGAAAATATTTTTAGGCAGAATAATAAAGGAGAGAAATACTTCTCGCTCTTTAAAAAAATAAATAAATAAAATAAGAGAAAATTTTATTAATAAAAAAAAGAAGTAAGATTTCTTCACTTTTTTACAAAAATAATGCTTAAAAATGATAAAATACTATCTTAATACATTTAATGTGAGAGAATTTATATTTATATCGTAAAATTCATTTAAACAGCATTTTTATACGTGGTGGGAATTAAAAAAAAAAAGATGCGCCTTTTTATAATTTTAGTTATAATTAAACAGATAATCTTTTTTTAATTTTTTGATTATTTTACTGTTTAAATGCAAAATATACTAGTTTTCTAATAATCAGAAATAACATTCTATAAACAATGTGTGTGTGAAAGCTGTATATCATTTAAATAACCCTAAGTTCAGAAAAGGCAATATTCGATTTAATCAATTCCTGTAAAAAATATGGAATGATACTCTATTATAAATTTAATAATACTCTATAAATAAATATCCTTTTATAAATTTAATCAAACGCTGAAAAAAATTTAAGCAAAAAATTGATGTATAAACAAGTAAATTTCAACAAAAATATACTCAAGAGATCACACTTTTAATTTGCAAGTTTTTATTTGTACAACAATCAGAAATATTACATTTATTATTTATCATAAAAACTCAAATTAAACGCACAATTTAAATTGAATAATGTTATAATTCTAAGAACACTTCTGAAATGAATTTTTCGCCAAAAGTACATGTAAAGTTTTTTTTAATCTGAAATAATAAGTTATTATAGGAAATGTTTATTTGTAATTTTTTTATTAATTTGACAACTAAATAACAAATAATTTAAAATAGCAAATTTCTCAAACATACATTTCTTAATTTTTTAACATCAATAAAAATTATTAATATCGATTAAGAAGCAACAATAATGAAACACTTAAACGATAAAATAACGAGTTTGCTTAGTTAACGCTTGGCTGTTCTAAATTTTTACTTCACAACAATATAACAATTGACTTATAAATTCTAACTAACGTTTCATGAAAAGATACATTTTGAACGAAATTAAAGAGGGCGAATATCTAATAACTCACTTAGAATTACTTAAAATTTCCTTAATACATTAAAGAAACATTAAATATATAAAGTATCCTCAGCTAAATACTTTAAAACTTATTTACAAGAATGAAAAGAAAATTCTTTTTTCTGAAAAAATTTATGGTATACATTTTGTAAAAAAAATAAATAAAATAAATAAAAATTCATATTTTCTTGAACAACAATAGTTATAAGCACCATAACAATGATTTATAAATCTGTAAAACGTTACAGTTATTAAAAAAAATGTTAAAGTAATAAAAATAAAAAGATGCCTTTCAAAAATAAGAAAATGCGAGTAAAATACATGTTTATTAATTTTTATAAAATCAATTTTCGATATTTACACTTCAACGACAATTTTACATTCCTTTTTGCAGTTTTCAAATAAAATGTGTTACTAAAAAGTGTTAAAAAAATTTCACAATAAATGATTTGACATTTATTTTCCAAAAAAATTTCATTAATCAACTTTCCATTTTTTATAATTTCTGTATTTCTAAATTGTTAGAATTCTTTATAATTTTATTTTTCTTATTGTAATAAAAAGTTTTGTTTTGAATAAACGGCTACTTATCTACTTATATAAAAATAAAAACGTCCATTAATACCTCATCCTGTTTTTTGTAAATCTGGAAAAAAATTTACCAGGAAAAATTTACAGCAAAACAGGCATAAATAAAATTCTTATTCTGTTCATTTACCTAATTTTCGTCCGGTGTTGAATTGAGAAATGTTGAACGGAGTGGATTGAAACTTATACCTGGACGTTTATCTCCAGCTAATTGAAAAAATTCGGTAGTTTCCATTTCGAAATTTTTATAACAGCGTTTATAATTAAATCAAATCATTATCAACTTGATTTGAACTCACTGTAAAGTTGCTTATGCCGCGATGCCCGTGGATTGCGCTTCTTTGCCGCCTTTTAAAGCTGTCGCTATGCGTGTCCACAAGAGTAAAACCGGGCATTCAATTCCTTCTTCTTTGTGCAATTTAGCACTGTGTGAATTTAAAAAAAAAAAAAAAGAAAACAGTAAATATCATTATTCCAAATAACGACTTTTCCCATTTCTAAGCGTTCTTCAGAAAAAGGCGGCTAATTTTTCAATTGATGTTTCATAAGGAATGACTTTTTAAAAAATCTTGGATGCAAATGAGTTTTTATAAAGACTTTTTATTCAAAGTTTCCTCTTTCTATAATGCACGCTCTTTTAATATAACCTTTTTAACTGGTATTCATAATTGATATATTAAATTTCAGGTCAATAGTTGACATGCATCACCCACCATTCTTTTGATTTTCTGCAGTTCAAAATAACTTCCAATGATATATTTTTTAAAATAAACAAATAAGTTAGTATCAGTAACACATTTCAACCAAGATTACATAGTCCTCATTACTTCCCGGTTTAGCTGAGAAGTTCTACATTGCGAAACATTATTTTCGAAAACTGTTAGGTTTTTAAATTTTTCATTTTCCCTATGAACTATCAGAAATTTAAATGATCCTTTGGATTACTAATATTTATAACTTCTAAAACAAAGTTCCCCATAAAGTCTAATATATTTTCATATAATCTTTTTTTTATTTTTCCATATGCATGACACATAAATGAAATGGCATTTCTCATAGAATTTGCAATGATTGCGAATGAACCTAACACAGAATACTTGAAAATTTATTCATATTACATCCCTGAATAAAATGTTAATTTATTTTAAGAAACCAGACTCATACTACACATGGCAATCAAATCAAATTTTAACTATTATAAAATAGTATTTATAAATAAGTGTTCTATTAACAACTGGCATAATGTATTTAACACCAATAACAATACTTAGTAGTTACACAAACGTTAAGTTTTAATTCTATACTGATGTTCACAAATAACTTTCTCTTCTATTATTCAAATTGCTGTTTAATTTCTATAAAAAATAAAAGATAGTTAGTCATAAGTCATCAATTACAAGTGTCATTTAAGACATACACTTTTTTCTATTTAAGGCATACTTTCACCACCCTATTTTAAAGCATTTTCAACACAACTAAAGAGATCTTGATTCCAAAGAATTCGCCATAAAGATGTGGCAATTTAGACGGTCAATCTACATCACAGGTAAAGTAAGAATTCCTTCTCTAAATTTACAGGGATATATTTTTTTCTATTTTCAAGCGATGAGTAAAAAATCGATTCAAAGCATGCAGTAGCAGTGCGCAGTGACCAACGACGTCTACAAGGTGGCCTTCGTTTTCGAGGCCAGCCGCCTCTAAGCAGCTACCTACATGCAGACAATCGGCCATACCCACGCCACAGAGAGAAATGTAGGGTGAATTCATGAATATTACTCTTGCTAGCTCCCCACATTTAGCACATGCGTGGGCAGCTGCCTCATAGTTACAATGTTATAACTCACATTCAATGAATGGCTTTATACACTTTTAAATAGGAAGAAGTTTAAGGATTCTTTTTTTCCAAATCAAAAACACTTTTCATCGAAATTACTAATTTAAAAAACTGACATTTTAACTTTAATCTCTATTAGTCAAGATTCTTGAACATTTTTATAATGTATATATATATATATATTACATAAGTATTTAGAATACAATAATAATAAATATAATTTAATAAGAATATACAATAAATATTTAGAGAGATAGGTTTACATAGAACTAGAAAAAATAACATACCTCAAAACTTTTTGTGATCGGAAACAGCTCATAATCATATCATTCTACGAGAAAAGAATTAGAATTCGATTTCAAATTACATTTTCGCCTGTAAAGAGAAATTAACATTTAAAATATCCCACAGTCAAAAAAAAAAAAAAAAATACTGATAATGATCTTTATGAAATATTTTTCGATGAAAAGTTTGAATTAGTTTTATTAAAACAATAGGATTCTGAGAAATTCTCAGTAAATTTCTGGCGAAATGTCAGACTTTCGTCATTAATCGTGTGTTAGGCTTTCGTCATTATTGGGAAAACAGTTCATTAAGTTTTTTCGATTTGAAATTAAAAATAATTTTAGCAATAACTCATTATAATATTTTAATTCATTATAATAAAATTAATTTGTTCTTAATAGCTCTAAGTAAATGTATTGTAAATTAATATTCAAATTTTTTGTACGGATTAGCTCACAGAAGGCAGATTAAATATTTATGTAAAACTAGCATAACTTTGCTAAGGAAATTGATTTGAGATTGTGTGGTAGTTAGAGTAAAAGGATATAAATAATTTAAGTTATAAAATTTAGAATACATAGATTCCAATAAAAAATTTATGTATACATTTCTTTTTACAATACTTGTTTATAAGTAACAGTTTTTTATTCAGGTTATATATGTATGTATTTTACAAATTTCCTACTCGATAGAAAAGCCGTGACCGTGAGAAAAGCTGGCGTCTGAGGTGGTGCCGAAATATTTTGAAGTATGTCCTTACTTTATTTTAATTGTAAAACTATAAGCTAATTTGACCTGAAATTGCCTTCTTTTATATTGGAAAGGCAGTTAGGTAGAAATCGCTGGGGATGAATACTGTGCGTCCACTGTGCTCATTATCGTTCGTTGGGAGCATAATAGTCCTTCGCGCTTTTCCGCTGTTTTGTTTTTTCGCGCTGTTGTTTTTCCTTTCGTCGATTTGCTTCAGAACTGGCAACATCGCCTCCACTTTTATGTTTAGGCGTTCCATAAAATATTATTTAAACATGTTTTACTAAGTAACTCACACACTTCACACACACAAACACTTTATTTTCTAATTATATTGAATTCCTGTATTACTTAGATTACTCTTATTTGACCGCTGGCTTTTATTCATTCATTGCACTTCACTGGTAAGAAACTGACGGTCACAAACCAACAACTGATCATGCTTTATTATACCTCTCCCGACCAATAAGTAGCCAAACCCATATAAAAAACTTCGAATAGTCCACAATATTCTAAAACATTGCGGACTACTCACATTCGAGTATGTTCTGGAATGTTCCAATTAATCTGGGATATGCTAGACCATTCCTGAACATTTTGGAATGTTCTGAAGTGTTGTGGAATACTCTCTTGTGTTCTGGACTGTTTTAGAGATTTTTAGGGCGAAATTTTTAGCTCATATCTTCAAAATCCTGCCCTTCAAATAAAAACGGTAACCTTCTTTGTGGGCTGGATATAGAGGGTTACATCATATAACTCCCTTGTTCGTAACCAGGACTCATTTCAAAGTCTTAGCGGCACGCATATTGTACACTTTGTTTTTTAATATATATTGAAATGGAATTAATTAAAACGTCAGTAAACAATGGAAAATACATTTAAATTTATAATAACCAAAATTTGAAAAGAATTGTAGCATTCAAAAATTATAATATACTAAAAATTTTAGTATATTATTATAAAAATTGTAGAATGCCTTTTGAAAATAGAAAATATAGCAAAAAGAAAGGTATGCAAAAATAAAATCCAAAATCACGTATTCGCTATTTTTATCACACAGAAACAGAAAGAGAAAAAAGAATTTTTCAGTTAAATAAATGCGAAATATTAATAGAAACACCTAAACATAAATCTAATTAAAAAGAATATTATAAACTCTAATTATAAATCATATTTAATAAATAGTATAAAATGGTTATAAATGAATAAAGAAAGGTGAAATGTCGTATCAACGAAAAATAAGAACATTTAATTAATAAAATAACGTGTAAACGCTCGCATTTACTGTAGTTATGAATCTCCAATATCAAAATTTTAAGTTAATAAAGCAATCATCCAGTTAATCAAAATTCCATTTTAATAAGCAAACCTACATCTAATTTTGAAAAATATTTGTAATATATTAAATGTGTATCAGTATTTATAGTCTCCTAAAATCTGACCAAAAACAGGGCAAACAAGTCTTTAGATACATAAAAGACCAATATAATTTTCTCGACTGCTCTTAAGTGTTGCGTTAAACTTTTGCGGCTATACGTACTGATTACGAAAAATTCCCTTTGATGCAGCACCGGACCACGAAGTCAGAGTGGCGAATTCATCAAGTGGTAATACTTAAACCAAACATGTTTTAAATGCCATGAGAACTGAACTGAAATTATTTGTACGTTACATGCATGTATATAACTCACATCTATTTTAAAAAATGTTTTTTTATTAATTTCTTTGGTGTTTGTTATTTAAAAAAATATTTTATTTACGTTAAATTCTTTTTGTCTTACATATATTATTGAACACTCTTAACTAAGCAAGACAAGGTATTTGTTGACACTTTAAGGATGCCTTAAAAGAAATGACCGTTATAATATGAACTGATTCGGTATTCTTTCTTTTAACCAATGTCCAAACATAGTTTCAGTGAAAAGAGTTGAATTCTGCGTACTTAATCAATGTTTAAACTTAGCATTTTTCTTTGTAGACTCCAATCAAAACTTAAATTTCTAGTGCGATGCATGCCCTAACTGCATAATCATTCAGAACAATGATCAGAAAAGCAACAATTGTTTTGAATTTCGACCTTTTTTCACCAGCAAATTTTAGAAGTAAAGCTCGGCATTAGAGAATTAATATATTAACCTAATTAAATAATGTATTTTTCTTTCTTTTTCATAAATAGCATCGGCTATTCACCTCTCGTTTCTGAAACATGATATATGGAATGAAGACGACCTAGGAAGGTCATTCAGTCCCTGCACCACGTCTTTTGCAAGCCCACACTGCGGTTAGAGGAAGCCTACGCTCGACATTGATCCGCGAATAAATGCATAATCAGACATCATTTACCAGTTTAGAAAGACTGCCGTCGTCAAGCAATCGACTTCCCTATTTATACCGTGGCCTCAAAAAACATTTTCTTTCTGAATCATTTCAGTGCGCACCATTTTCCATTATTTTAAATGACAATTAAGAAAATTAAAAGTGGCATGTTTTGCATTGCTAAATAAAATATTTAAACAACTCCTGTATGGCAGCAGTGGAACGGTAGATCCTTAAATAAATATATTTCCTTCAAAACGTTACATACAAAGTTAAGAAATAATTAAGTTAATGAATGTTAATACCAATGGTGATTAAAAATGTTATATCTACATTCTATTACCTCGTTGTTATGAAATAACTACGAGAAATGCAATAAGGCACACATTTTAAAATTTTATAATTTCTCCGCCATGACTTATTGATAGACATCCAAATGAATTAATAAACATTTGAAATCACACAAATAGACATAAAAAGCATTTAATGTATTGTGTATTGTGAATGTTTGTTTCATACAATTTTACATAAAAAGCAACGCTAGAGATAACATTTCAATTTCATGTATATATCAATAACAATATGGAAGGACGCCGATCTATACCAAATGTTTACCATGTTGAATGCAATAAATAAAAGTTGACACTGTGATATCGAACGCTTTTCTTTATTTTATTCACAATAGCAGATTAAAATTAGTCTTACGCATAATATTAATACTCCCAGATAACACGGTAGAACGGTCTAGGATTTAGTTGGTTTGTCAAACTATGGCCACTTTATATGCACGAGGGTTCATTCTTCTTCTTTAACCTATTACAGGTCTTAGCTGCTCTACAGCACGCCTTTCATAGCCCAGTCTGTCCAGAGCGACACTTTGCCAGTTCCTAACTTTCAATATCTTGAGGTCCTATTTCAGTATAAACGAGCCATCTAGCTAATGGTCTTCCTCAGGCAAGGGATCCTTCGGGGTTCTTAAACGTTGATATTCTAGTGGGGTTGTTTTCCCGGTTTCTCCAGACATCGCCAAGTCATCTTAGCCTGTTGTTTCTGATAACCTGGGTAATCGAGGTAATCTCATTCTACCAGGAATTATAATTTAATATGGATTCTACAAACATCCACACTAGAAATAGGAATCGATCCCAAGCAATGTTGAAATGAAGGAAAATGTCGAATCTGAGTGATTCAGCTGTCATATCGATTAAGAGAGCGATTAACTTAGGCCAAAAGCATATGTTCTTGAATCAACATGGCTTCCGAAAAATTAAATCACAAACAACATTAGAGATTTAGTCAAGCATCAAAATAATGCTCACATCCACAGTAATTCTTGTGTGATGGCGTTCGTTAATACAACTCGAAACTCCTGAATCTTCATACACTTACCTTTACGATAATAAATTCTGACAGCAATTTTTTCGAACAGTATGTTCATTTTATTAATTTCCTGTTTTCCCGTTTTGCATTTCTTATTACAATTTTACAGTAAGAATGTTTATACATCAATTCACCTTTATTTAAATTCAAATTCTTATGAATTATCAATATACCTATCTTAATAAGAGATATGTCGGCCAACTTGTCTAATGGTCACCGTGCCTGACTACGGATATGGAGGTCCTGTGTTCGAATCCCAGTTAAGGCATGGATGCACTTTCGCTCTCTCTCTCTCTCTCTCTCTCTCTCTCTATATATATATATATATATATATATATATATATATATATATATATGTATCCTGTCTTTGTCCTTCCCTTATGTGTGAATGGTTGCCTACCCTATAAACGGGTCCCTAGGGAATGTGTGTGTACTGAAGAAGTCGGTCTCCACACCAAATACGGTTCAGTTGGAAAAGTGGAGCAGCGCACACCAATTTGCCAGCTTAACTGACACACGAGAACAACAACAACAGTAAAAAATATAACAAGTATTTATGTTACCTTTCTCATTAAATAATCTAACATCTTTCTGCAAATAGAGAATGGTGTATAAACAAATAATTTCTATCATAACTATTAGCTTACACAATAACATGTCATATTTTCCACACCTTTTATTGTAAAAGAAACTCACTTTACCCCATTATTATTTAAATTAATTTGAAATGTATAATTTTTCTCTTTTTATAATTTGAATTTACCTTTAACATGATAGTTTGGCAGTTAAATATAATAAATAAAATACAAAATACGGAACAATGCACAAAGCGAATTTTTGAAAACTACAAAACTTGAAAAATGAAAAATGCGCCCGAGATTTCCGGGGATAAATCAATATATAGCTTTGAACAAAATAATAATAATAAATGAAACAGTTGGTGATAACAAATGGAAAAAAGAAAATTTCCCACACTGTAATACAAGTAATATTTTATTTTCGTTTTCTTCATAATTAAACAAAAACTCAATAATTAAGCGAATATTTTAATAATAAATATTCAATACTTGGTAATTAATTGTTAACTTAGCAGTATAAATCGATACCTAATTTATATTCGTACAGAAAATCGAAAAATAGCAGCGGCATAATCTGTGCACATTATAATGATAAAATTTTATTTAGAAATTACCTTTAGCACTGATAATAAAAACAAAGACAAACAAAACTATTGAAAACACTGGTTTCAATTTTCAACATATTATAGCACATGATATATTGATCATATTAATTTTACATATATTTATACAGTATTTTTACAATTAAACTACATTTTATATGCATAAAGTTAACCTCACATTATTGACACAACTGGCATCTGACTGGTTACTCTTCGGGCTTCAATTCAACAATTCGTGGTTCGATACTCAGCTCGGGCTGGGAATCTATTTTATGCTTTATGTCTCAACCTAACTGGTCCCGGTATACAAAAAAAAAAAAACCCCATTGAGCAATAAGCGAACCAAACCTTTTAATTATTGAAACCATTTTGATTCTAAATTCACTTAAAAGGAAGAAATGACATGGTTCGGCTGGTTTATTGTTCAAATCCATTTTTTTAACAAGCGGCTGTAATTTATATAATTTAAAAATCCTATTTCTAATCATTATGAATACCCAATCTCAAGGTGGGATTTGAAATCACTAATTGTTGAATCGAAGGACAGAGTACTAACCATTCCACTGCCATCTCGGCTATAGAAATGACATAATAATAAGAAATAGTAAGAAAAAAATACATACAGATATCTCAAAATAATAATTCATGATTGAAATATTCAAACGAAAGCACAATTTTGAAGAGTTTTGCCCATTAAACTTGCATTTTTATAAATGAATCAAAAACTTTCGACGGTAAAAATGAATTGTTATCATATTGTTTTTCTAATGCTACTTTAAAGGATACTACTTTTCTAAATCGGTTTATGGATACTTCGCAAATTATATATTCGATATGCGCAAATGAAAAATTATAACTAAGATAACCAATCAAGCTGAAGAAGTTCATCTTACAAATATTTACTTCACATGAAGTTACAAGAATTTCGTCAACGAATTTAACAATGAAATAAATATCTGTAACTGTCACTTCTTGTATCGGACTTCATCAATGTCAACAGTTTAATTGATCTGTTCGGACTCCGTTAAACCCAATGCGAGAACAATAACGAAATGAATGTCTAAAACTAAACTACAAAAGAAATATTTTGGCACAAAAGGCGCTTAAGGAACTGCTAAAAATGAACATAAAGCTAAGCATCTTTCCTTGTTTAAAATAAAATACATACTGTTGTATTTATTCACTACATATTACAAATTACTAATTCATCACATAGCATACATTAAAATATAAACTACAAAAGCATTTGTAAATATCTACTGGAACATAATAAATTTTCCATGAAAAAAAGGTGTCTAAAGCTTCTACTCTTCAGCGCTTTACAAGGAAATAGGCCCTACTTTATCGTCCTGTTCCATAGCCATGAGCGGATGCGCAATGGTCTTCAGAATGAGAAACACATGATCTCGAGATAAGCTTCCAAAAAGAAATTATGGGAATGGAAAAGCTGGATGAATGTGTTTGCAGATGTTTGCACATGGGACAAGAGATAAAAACAAAGCTAAGAGTGAAGGATTCTCTAGATAACACGTCAAAAACAAGATTCAAACCATAAACCACTCCTAAAGAAATGCATGTGCTAAAATGAGCTAAATCATGCATATGATAAAAAAAAAAAAAAGCCAACTGAAGCTTCATCGATTATTTGTAAATCTAAATTATGTTATAGAATTGCCTCGAAGTTATTTGTAGTTAATAAATACAGCTTAATGAGTGTCACGGCAAATTATTGTGAAAAATATAATGGACATTTTTAGTTTACTCGTTATATTATCAGAAATTATAAGCGAATTTCAAAAAATGAAAAATTGTTATTCTGAGAGTTTTAAGCGTACGAGAATGTGATTTACTTTTTAAAAAAATAATAAAATAAGACATTGGTTAATAATGCTGAGATGGAAAAACTTATTATCACAAGCATAAATTTATACAGCATACTCTGGATTATCCAAGACTGGACTATGTCAGATGATCATAAGATGTTAATGTGATTTTACTTCTTAATAAGCAAGAATTAAAACTTTGAGAAAAATAGAACGAAAATAAAAGTAATATCTCTGCCACAATTTTATACATGAAATAAATCTATTGGGCTGGTTTCTATATTTCTAGTCCTTAAGAAAATTTTGAGGACATCTTTATTCTAGTATTATTCATTTCGCTTGAGAATTCTGAATCAGCATAGGACTTAGAATTAAAATACAATTCAATTTTAATTCTAAAATTTAATTTTTACATAGACAAGGCATGTTTCTCGTCCATTAAATCTGGTGACAAATCCCCACTGCGCATGCAATTATGGAACACTGACCTATAAAGAAAGAAAATCTTTCCTCAGAACTGATTAGGAATTTAACGGCCTCAAAAGTGCCTCTTTATTACCTTGTCGGGGAGAAGTCGCTCACAAAAAAATACAAATTTTCAGAAAGTCCCTCTAGAAGATTTTTTTGCGCGAGTGAAAAAGGAGACGGGTGGAGAAAGAGCTAACGGCACCGCAGAAGGGGCAACCGGGGACGGAAATGACGGATCGTGTGACATCTGCCGGATGCTACAATGTTCGTCACCCGTTTCTTGCCAATATGACACGCGTTGACCACCCCTTACCCCCTCTTTTTAAAAACCATTCTTCGTCGACGAGGACAAAAAAACACAGAGCAACACACTATTTGCAGAGGGGCACTAAATTGCGGTTCCTATTTTTAGTCAACAAAAAGTGCACTCGCTGATAGACATCACGGGGCTCAAAGGATTCGCACGCTGGCAGTGCAGACGCATCCGTCAAATAACTAGTAAGGACACAGAAAAATAACATGACTTTATTTCTTTTAACACTAAGAATTTTCTAAAACCAGTGTGAAACTACATATCGAATCACTTTTTTATGAACTCATAAAAGATACTGATGACTCTTACAAAACCACACAATCGAGCTGGTAGCTGTAATGGTCAGGGCTGTCCTGAAACCTCGAAGACTGACAGTTCGATTCCCAAATCAGGAATAGATGTTTGTAGTAGTTCGGAATCAACTTTAGGCAGGAAGACTCAATCGATTTAACCCTCGCATGTCAAAAAAGACCATGGAGAGGTAAGCAGGCTAAAGAGGTGGAAATGTAAAGAAACAGTGTCCTACTATATTCTTCACAAAAGCGCATCGAATATAACCGCTATTTATTAAGCGTGCGATAATATTTCAATTTTACAGCAGATACATAAGAAAATTTTGATAGAGATCTTCCAAAACAGATTCAAACTCTAACGCGTCTGGAAGATGAAGAGGAAAAAATTAAGATTTTAAATCTTCGACCATAGGGAAAATTTTCTGTGATTAAATTATGTTTGAATGGATTTCGAATGAATGAAAAATGTTAATAATTCAAATCGTTATCAAGATTTGATAGTTCCTAGCGTATAGAGTACGTTTTTATATAAAGGGTGAACAAACGTGCTCTACAATCTACAAATTAAAATTCATATGAATTTTTCTAAATATGGTACACTTTAACACAACTTTAAATGAAATCAGAATTCATCCATCAACAAAGATGAATATCATTTGCATCCGACGAACCTAGTGGAATATCGACAAGTATGAATTTGTTATTCACAATTTCATTATTTCATATACCAAGGTTTTCTGCAATCGAGTAAGCTCATTTTCTTTTCTCTTGAACAGTTGGGCATTATCTTTATCATTTTCTTTCGTGATTTCAATAAATGCATCGGACTCGTGATGAGCATTCGTGGTTTGTCGCCTCACTATTTTTTTTTGGACTCGAGAGCTAAATAGACCAGCACCGAGTTTAAAGTAGATTCCGAACTACTAAACATTCCTACCCGTTATAAGGTTCGAAATCACCAACTGAGCCAAAGAGCAGAGAAGAAATTTGAGTTTTTTCCCCCTTGGAACTGTTGAGTACATCTTATTAATTAAACTTCAAATAAATATACATATGTGTTCATTTACGCACACACATATACTCTCTTCTCTCTTTAGCTACAGGTATTAAAGTATTCAAATTTGGAAAGATTGGAAAGATGGTCGGTGTCTGGGCTCGTAAATAATTAATGGGTACTAAATCAAATACTAATACGTTTTCATGTATCTTTTTTTTTTCCCAATACTTTAATTATTATTTTTCAAAATTTTCCTGTTCCCTATCTTTTTATTCTTTAAATTGTTCAGTTATAATAAAGATATTTTCAATAATTTAGAGCAAAAATCAAATATCTTTTGTGTGTGTGTTATTGAATTATATATATTACTTGTTCTTATTAAAACTATGTTTATATTCCCTTGTATCTCCCTCCTCTCTATATATATGCACATAATTTTGTCTTATAAGGCAAAACAGGAGATTGAATTCGCATTTAGTAATCATTTTAGACACATGCATAATATAAAAGACAAACTTGATATAGCACTTAACACTGTCACATCAGGCAGCCTAGAAAAACGCGGACGACAAGAGACAGATTTAGAGACTCCATTTCATTGTCACCTCCTTCAGAAAGAGATTAAAAAAAAAGAGAAAGGAAATGAAAAAACAGACCAAGAAATTGCGCGGCACACGACTTCTGCGTGACTGCTGCCAGCCCAAAGGGTAGGCAGTTAATTGACTTTTCCCTCAGCTCAATGGTCCACAAAGTGTCAGAGACCGTCACCGGCTGGTGACCAACTGTGGAGACGGTGATCACCGGATTGTGGCTAAGCTCGCCTCCGAACAATGGGGGACGAACGGACGCTCACGTGCACCATCCCAATCCTGCCAACGCCCAAATTAAAGACTGGAAAAGGGTTGATTGCACGGACTTGAAATACATTTTTAAACGTCTTGGAATGGCACTCAAGCACGCTGAACAGGAAAAGACCCAATAAAACATGGAGCACTCACCACCAGCAATCACTCGGGATGGCAGATGAATGCTTCGCGCTAAGGATCCGAAAGATATCGAGCTCCAATAGAAGCGAACCGAAAACTGCGACCTTCATTTGCACAAAGCGTCACCTTCACTTCGAATACGATATTTTTTTAGAAAAACCGGAGTCGATATGAGTAATGCATACTAAAAATAGTATTTCGGAAAAATGTAAAAGAATGATTCTTAAGAAAAATGTTAAGTGAGTTCGGTAGAAAATTCGGAGCTTTAACTCATCGTCTAACCACAAATCTATGATCTATCTGAATGTCATGCAATACATACAGATACACTAATTTTAACAGAGAAGTAAGAATTAAAGTTTTAAGTTGCTTTAGCGAAAAAATATTACTTGAATGAAAATTCCAAATATTTGTTGGCAAAAAATCAAAATTACATTATTTCCTGAATACAAAAATATATAGTATACATAATTCGTACGTGTTTTTTTTTTTAAATAACATCTAAACACACAAGTCATTCACTCCAAGAGAATTTCAAGATCGTAGTGATATCTACTACGATGTTACAACATCAAGTATAAACATTAAGAGATACGAAACTTTAATTATAATACAAATAATAGTTTTTATTTTAATCTTTATATACTCTTCAACTATCAATTCTTTTCAAATATGGTGACTACATTTATAAGTGGATCACCCAGAAAGTAACTGCTGCTTTGTTACAAAAAATGAAAAGCACAGCATTTATCGGAATTGTGTGTTCTTTTTCATTCTTATCTAATTATATCGATATAATTTCCACCAACTTCCCTTTCCTACACAAGCAATTTCTGAATTTAAACGTAGCCTCTGGTCAAGAGCTTCAGAATACCCCTGTTATACTCCTCTGCTGCCACTTCATAACACTAGGTGGTCACGGCATTCTCAAACTCTTCACCACTTTGGAAACGTTTTCACTCCACAAAGAACTTCATTCATTTAATTAAAAACTGAATACTGGTACAAGGCAATCAAGAATCTTTTTCAAAGAAAGATACTAATTCTAAAAAAATTGCAGACATTTCCGAATTTATTCAGCAGCAATAAGAGCCCGAAATGAAGACCAGAAAGTTCATTCTTCGCCTTCTGATTCGTATGGCCAGCTTTAACTTTCTTAGAATCCCATAATAAAATCTCTCTTCGATCGTAGTGCCTTTAAACGTCGAAATGTACTGACTGCTTGGCTTAATGAATTCGCAATGTTCGAGGATAACATGGGAATGTTGGTGTTCATACAAGATACAATATTTGCACGAGGTGATTAAGATTAAAGTTAAGGACACTTCTTACACGTTGCAGTTTCTTCCCCCCAATAATATATATTTTGCATTTTTGTAACAAAATGGTTGTTACTTTCTGAATAACCACCGTATAAGAAAAATTGCTCCTTTCGCTCTTCTACTTCCTATTCAGAGCTTCCAATGACATCGCTGAAACGAAATTATATTGTTAAATGTCTCGTCCACATCCTTACCTCTTTCCCCCTATCTACTGATACCTGTTGCAGATGGACGAATAAAGATGTGTAGCGAGAAGGTTTGCCTTAGATATTGTACGTTTATCGATTGTGTACGTATGGGAGATAAAACATGAATGTGGAATAGGACGTAATTTGTTTTTCTCATTTAAATGAATGAAATATTAAATTGATGAATTTTATATAATCTTTGGATATTATTATTTCTTATATCGAGCAGTTATGAAATCAATCATTTCGAATGATAACATTCAATTTAATAAAGAAGCGACTTTCCTCTAATATAAATGTCGAAATGGATGAATTCATTATAAAATCATATAAGATTACAAAATCATATAAGTTAAGCAATGATCAGTTAATCTTATCCTATAACTTTTCAGTAATATTGACCATTTAAAATGTGATGAATACTGTTAAAAAAATTATTAAACCAAAGTTTCTACTTCAAATAAATTTTATCATTAATTCGTAATTATTCAACGTAGAAAACTCTCAATAATTTTGTAACATCTAAAATAAAACGGCAGTGAAGGAATAGATGGAGACAAAAAACAAAATTATTTAAGGCATGTTTCCACCCTCTATAAAAGAATATTATCATTCGAAGCAATTTAATTGATAATTATAAACTGTAATAAACAGTTTTCAAAGGCGAGATAAAAAAGAAGACAATTCCGCTTCCACCCCTTTCCTCCTTCAGATACACCAGAGTGCAATAGTTTGGTAAGAACAGTCTGTACTTCTAGGGGATGTCACTTTCCCACCTGTAAACATACCCTTTATTAATTTTGAACATCTTCTTCCCTATTTTTAGGCATAAAACAAAATTTAACTGTAACTAAATCGATTTCAGAGCAAATCATTCAAAATAACATACATTATTTCGTTTTTATTATACTAACTGTTTTCCACGCGATTCATTCTGTTCTTATTAGAAATATTTCACTAATTTCCTAAAAATCTTTCCTGATTTGAGCATTTACAGTTACTTTCTTTTTTTCCTTTACTCTGTTAAAAAAAAATTAAGATTTTATACATCATTAACTTAATTATTTAATTTTTATGACCCTATTTAAATATATATATAAGTGTACAGATAATTCATATGAAATCATATCGTTAGCACAACATGCACAAGCCTTAACATATTATTATAAATATAAATATGCGCATAGAAAAATCGAAATTGTTATCAATTTTAATGCAAATGCATTTTAATACTTCATAAGAGATAAGCATGACGAAGTTTATATTAAATCTCCTTTACCATAATATTTTATCAAGCCACAACTACGTAATCCAAAAAAATTATCTAAATTCACTTAATACCTCTGTAATGTTCAATGGACTTAAATAACAGATTATGGGATATTTTGTTTTGCGAGGATACCAAATGATTTCAGGCTATATTAAAGTTTAGGCATTCCAGCCTTCTGAAACGATACTTCATAAAAATATACATAAATTATTTCAAACTAATTCATTAATTTCATTAACGCAGTGGTTTCTTTATAAGCATTCAGACTGGAAGTCTCTCTAAACATGCGATTATTTCAAATTTTTCTCCAGTTTTGGACACACAAAGAAAAATCTAGTAACGATAATTTTTGAAAAGTGGAAGAATTTACAATGCTGAAGAGCAAGTGTTTAAAAAAGATTTCGGATTTTATGACCCAACATGTAACCAAATGCTACGTAAAATTATTGTACAACTACAAATCAAGAATTCCATAGAAATATGCTCAGTTGGTATTGTAATTATTTAAAGTGGGATTTCGAACCACTATAAATATCCAGATTCGCGGTAGAAGTCGAATCCAAGAACTTTAGAACTAAAGGACAGAGTCTTCATCAGTCAGCTGGAAATAAACACAGAGATGACGAAACAAGGAAGAGCAAAATGCCTACTGAACAGTTAGCCAGGCCATTAATTTTAATAAGAGCGGTTTAGCTCTACCGACCGTATTTTGTACAGTAAAAAATTTTAAATACGAGATTAAAAATTTTATAGACTTCCTTAGTAAGCCTTTTTCTCGCTTATGTAATTGTTTCATATTTTTCTTGCCTATGTAATTCGCTTATATACATATTTGTATACAAGCGAATTACATAGGAAAGAAAAACGTATGAATGCATATGTGTGTATGTAGGTAAAAAAAATTATGAACTTCAAAATTTAACAATTTATTGGAGATAAAACATAAAAGAACAAAATGAAACAAACTATCTAAAAAAATTAAATTAGTTTCTTAGCATCGTTAAAAGTTCATCCTCAACAAAGTAATAAGAATTAGAAATACGGATTAAAAAAAACTTTAAAGCTGAGACGGTAGAATAAGTCAAACCTGACTGTCACGATTAACTTTAAAATACGGATGGAATTTCAACAGAAACTATTATATAGTAAATTTCAGCTTGTTGGCGATTCTTTTTTAATACAGAATCCTCGAGTGCACAAAAACACACAAGCGGAATGTTCTTCAAAAAAGAATTCTCACCTTTTATACATTCACGTATCGAAATGCACATGTGTAAACAGTGACACCCGAGAAAACACTTCCATTTATCAAATATTTAACTCGCCTTATCTCAGCTATGCACGTCACAAGGTAAAAGGTGCAACAATTCTGAAAACAGAGGGATAACACCGAGAGGAAAGAAACAAAAAATTCGGGAGTTCAAAGTACAAGTTCTGCATCGCATAGGTGTCGCCGTGTTTTCAAGGGTTGATGGGAGATCTTAGTGACTCAATCTGACACTGAGTACTTGAGTGAAGTTAAGAATGAATTAGCTATCACACCGCAATTAGCGGTCAAACGAATTGATAAAATAAGGCAACACAACCTATAGTGAATCATTGGTTGATACGTCAATAAAAACGTTTTTCAGAAATCGATCATAATTCACGTGGATTATTTTCCAAGAACAAAATTAATGCAAAATTTTATTAACTGAAAATTACAAATATAACAAATTTGTATTTTTTATATGATACTTAAAACAAAGAAAATTATATTAAATTTAAAATCATTTATTTTTCAATAAAATTTATAAAGCTTTAAACGTTTTATAATCTTCCATATATATAATTTATAACATATATGGAAGGTTATAAAACGGTAACCACAGTATACTAGACGCATATCTGTATTAGTCGTTTATACTTAGTTATATTTACAAAAACATGCAAAATTTAATTCTTTAGAAAATATTTAATTTATTTTCATTATTAAACAAAGCACCGAAATATTGTTCAGAGAAAGTTGGCGAAAGTTAGAAAACAGAAAATAATTCAAAAATCTAAAATTTGCAGGTCAGCTTGTCACTAGCAATTCTTTTCCATGTTAGATCACTGTTCTCTTTTAAACAACGACCTAATAACTTTAAAAATATGAAAACTTTGGATATTTAACTTGATGGTATAACTATAATTATTTAAGATATAATCATAGGAAATCTCTAACGAGGAAACTAATAACGTTTTTCATTTGACTGTACATCATTAAGTTCGCCTAGGGTATATATATATATATATATATATATATATATATATATATATATATATATATATATATATATATATATATATATATATATAACTTTCATACGAATGATCCATGCGTAAAAAGATACTTTGAGTTTCTATCAAGTACTGTTATGCACAGTTTTAGTTCTTTGAAGTAACATATTAATAATTTAAAACATTTCTCTATATTATAATTAATTATTCATTTCAAAAGTTTATAAAAACATAAAAATATATAAAATGATAAATTCTTAAATTAATCAAATTATTAGATTAAGTATTATTTTAATAATATGAACACCCTTCATAAAATATTTTCTATAAATATAAATGAGAAGTATTATTGCAAGATTCTTGTTATATATACCAACCAAGACATGCATAGGAAATAAACTCTTTCAAATCAAAATTAATGTTTTACATAAATATTGCAAAAAGATGAAAATTAATCGAGATATGTTTACTAAAAGTCATTATAACTACGCTACTTTAAAACAAAATAGCAAAGGTATAATAACTTTCTTCATAGTAATTTCTCAACTACATAAAAATTTATTTCTCAAAAATACTTTTTTCTAACCATTACGCAATAAAACATGGTAAAAACATTTCCGAAAAATAATTTCATTGTTTTATTTAATTTCCCATAACTAACTTTAAGAGACGAGAGAGAAATCCTAATATCACTCTGAATCTTCAAGTACACAATTATTCAATTTACAGCAAGAAGACAGATCATGGAAATGAGTGATTAGATTGAACACTACTTTAAAATGAAGCTATTTTTTAAAGAGTGAACACCCAATTTTAAAACATGCATCACTATTAAATGCTGTTTTATAGGCAATCCACATTCAATTTCGATGTCTTTCTGCATTTATAAATATTTTCAATGTTGATGAAAGACAACATTGCAAACATTTATAAATGCAGAAAGTTAGATTTAGTTTCACATGTCCAATCAATCTTTATATGACAGCTTCAGTAAATTTAAATATAATTAAACCATTTTTCAGATAAACAAAACAGTCTAACAGTACTCCTGAAATAATTTAAAGCCAGTATTGCAGCAACAATTAACAATAGTCTACATATTCTCAGAGGAATTTTTTTTTTTTTTTGTCAGAATAGTAATCATGAAAAAGATTACAATCTATTGAAAAAGAATCAGTGAAAAGATTACATTTATTAATGTCTACTATGATCAAAAGCAAAGAAACATATTAATAAGAACAGCAAGATGTATTATAAGCATAAAAAAATTTTATTTATTGCCACGAAATAAAATATTTTAAAGTAATGATAAAAATATTCATCTATTTATGAGATGTTAATATTCTAAATTTTAAAAGCTATACTTCAACTTAATTTATACAGGTTGTATCTTTGGTCATTATATTTAAAGACGCATTCCACTAAATAACTGCAAAATCTTGTGGCGAAATTTTAAAAATAAAGATTTATTCTCATTTAAAACTTACATTCCACTAAAAAAGGCACGTCATTAAAACTCCTCAATTGTGCAAGAAGTCCATCAATTTTCGAGAAAAATTCGAAGACGAAGCGAATACGTTCAGGAATCAAAAAACTTTTGATACAAGACAGACTTCGCTGCCCTATCCCCCCTCCTCCTCCCGCCTGACAAGCGAACGCCATGATGGCAATGAGTGCTAAAAATAGCAAAATGGATGATGCAAGCAGAGCAAAGTGAAGAGAAGGGGTGGGCGAGAAAAAGAATTTCGTCTGTCTGTCTCCCCAGACGCGTAACCCGGTTTTTATTTGAAATCCTTTTGTATGGGGACTTTTTTCACTTCCATTCGCACAATAGAGGCACATGTCAGTGATCTTGGATTCTTCACGTCCAGAAACCATTTTCCGTAAGAAACACTCCAAATGCCAAGTGAAGTCAATCGCGGAACACAGAGGCCAAATAAGCGGTTCCTTTCACCTGCCCTCCACGCTAGCCAGAAAAAGCAACTACTTTGACAGGAGCTGGCATAACATAGAACAACATAAACTGTTGCCATCTTTATTTAACCAATAATCTACACTTCAAACATCCAGCATCAAGGTACATGTAGTAGATATTTAAATTTATATCAGTGTTAAAACACACACATAAAAAAATTCTAAGCATTTTCAAACTAATCACACGTACGAAATGAGAATAAACATTGTTAAAAGAATTTCGTAATAAATGAGTTACAGCACAATAAATTTGCAACAAGTCTTCATAATAAATTTTGTAATTTCTTTCAAACTTACTTGCTAAGAATAATTCATCTTTTTATTTTTATAGCCTGGATATTTTTCTGTAAAATGTCATGATTTTATAAGTTTCGCAATATGTAAATGAAATTTCTTCTTTTTCATCGCATAGATTTTTTCAAGATAAAAAATCCGAAATGAATTTTTACAAGATCCATCATATATAGATAGCTGTTTACATTTTAATTGTCATGCTTCATTATTCATTCAACCAAGAGACATCAAAAGATAGGCATATGATTTCAATTCATTTTTAAAACGTTTTCTTATACGTTTAATATTGATTCAAAATTCATATACAGTGATGAAATAAATAAAAAATTATCCTTCCTAACTATATATTGATACCTGATCTCCAAGATCAACAATCCTGCATCTCAAGAATGATACTCACTGAACAAATCTTGCTTTGAAGATATCAATTAAATTCGATGCTGATTAATAGCAGATGCTTAAACTCAATTATTTATACATTACCATCAGTGTAGAAATCTCAAATTTCCAGAATTATTTTTTATTTTTTGAAAGGTTGAAATTTTAAATTTCTACATTACTGACTTAAGATTTAATGATTAACAAATTTACTTCCAAACTTTCCAAAGGACAGGAATCCATCTCCAAAACAGAAAATTTATAATTACGATCACATTAAAACAATGTATTTTTCAACTTATTATTAAAGTACCCGAATACGTTCAGAGCATTTTTTAAATACACTGCATATATACATTGTAACCATTTTTTCTTATTTAACTTTTGAAAACATTAATATTGAGCTACTAATATTTGATAAATGCCAATATTATTCTTCAGAAATGTTAAATATGTATACAATTTTAAGCATTTTTTAAAAGCTTTAAAAAATGCTACATCAAAAACTATTAAACATATTTGAAAAAAAATAATACCAAATAATCTATATGTTGTTATCTAGAGCATGTACTAAAATTTTAAGTTTTTGTTAAAAAAAATTAAAAAAATTATCGCTAGTTGAATATTTATACTAAAAATTTAGACAAATTTTCTGTGCCATTATTCAAATTACAGGCCATAATTTGGGAAATATTTAAGTGATTAAAATCTTTTAGTACACTCTCTAGAAAACAATATACAGATCAAGCTCATGAAATTTCATAGTGATATTATAAAAATATTTTGAGTTATCATTTTTGAAGCGTGCAAATTATAGGCAAAAGCCAGTTCTGAGAAAAACGCATTTAAAGATATATACATGTATTGTGTCTTTATAAGAAATTCTCATACTTGCTGACTAATTTTTTCATTTGATTTTCTGATTGGTTTCCGGAATAGTAATTATTTTATGTATCTTTTAAAAGCTTACTAGATTTTTATTTCAAAATTAAACACTGTTTAAACTAATTTTTAACATTATTCTGAATCTTTAAACGTCAACTTCCGTTGCTTTAAATATGTCCTCTTTTGGTTTCGTAATCTTTACGAAATCCTTCATATCTCGGAATCTAATAATCTAACATCGGAATCTAACGTAGAGACATAAATAAACTTGTTTTGCAAAGCTATTTAAATTCTTCATTTAACGGAAGAATAAACTAAATTTATCATTTTTGGTCGAAATTGACGGTTTCAACATGTACAGATAATTTAAGTTAAAGTTTTAAGGTCACTTTTGATATAAGGGAACCAATTCAAAAGAATTAACATTTTAAATTAGATTCTAACTTTCTATAACAATATACCCCTCAAACAAAGAAGCGAACCTAGTAATTGTTGAATGTAAAGTCATTGTCAATCATATTAGTTAGGCAATCCATTTTTAAAAGTGAACAGATTGTTAATCAATCACATTGTATAAGAGCACTGCATACAAGAACACACAATAAAGTTACTGTAACACGCTAAAATAATTTAAAAACATTAAAAAATCAAATATGAATTTTCATCGTAAATTACCATACATTTGACTCTCAGATTACAATCCATTTTCTGAAAAAAAAATCTCAAATTAATCAATTTAATAAAATTTATTAAAAAGTAGAAAATCTTCTGACAGTCAAAATATAAAGTGTAATAATTTTCTGTAATCAATGCACATTATTTTTTAATAAAAATTCAGAGTTATAAAATTTTAAAAATAATTATTCGGCAGATGAACTAAGTAGACGAGAAAAAATTATTTAACTCGCTATGTAAGTCATGTGATTGAAATCAAAGTTCTAGAAAAAAACTGTAAAACCATTTTCCTTGCATACTTTTCAATGCTGCGGGTGAAACAAGTTGCAGATCAGGGAAGTTACATCATGAAAAACGTAGTGGAGAATAAATCCTTCCTTTATATTTTGCAAAGTACTAACTTTTCCCAAAATATTTAGAATTGCAGTTACGTTACAGCTTTTCAAACTAATGTGTACAGCTGCAAAAATTTTAGAGATACTCTATTGAAAAAAATTCTTAGGCAGTTTTACTTCATTAATTTTATTAAAACAAAACATTTTTATAAATATAACAATTATTTTTGAATATATATAATGTTTAATTACAATTATAAGAATGAACTAAACGGAGATATGTAATGTATTGGTGAACAAGACACAATAAAGAGAAAATTTAAGCTGTTGTCTGTCAAGTAATAAGTCAAGAAGTAATTTGTCACCTTAGGATTATTATTTGCATGCATTAGTTGTATGGAATCACCCATAAAACAAATGATTCCACACAAGTTAGGAAAGATCTTTGGGACCTACAGTTCACAATGAGGATTCCGGAGCATTACACAAACATTTTAATTTAGAATCGAATATAAGAACTAGTGAACTATATATCGAATTGCTGAACCATTTAATTACCAAATGGAGTTTATTAGGATAAATATTTTGCTTTTTCCTTAAGATCATTGAATTTCAAAATAAAGATAAAAAAAAAAGTAATTTAGCTTTAAAATAATTTTGCTTGCTATGTATTAAAATTGAATCGTCCTAAATAACCGTTTCAATTGTTTAATCAAACTATATGTTGATTTTTAAAAAAAAAAAAAAAAAAATTTTATATGATTATTACCGATATCTTTTTGTTGAGATAGTAACTTGCAAACCGTTATAAAATTAAATGCAATAAATATTAATAACAGTATTAGAATTAAAGACCTTTAACGTAGATGATGCAATTTTCTGTGACATGCTTCTCAAAATAGAATAATTCCAGATTGCTTAAGTATCATGTCAAAAACAAAAAATTTAAAAAACGTTTCTTTTAAAAACTACAAAGTAAATTTTTAATTTGTCATAACATCAAGAATACAAACTTGAGGGAAAAAAAAAAGTTTCACGCGAATCATCTAAACATTCGAAATAAATATTTTTATCAAATAGAAGTAGAATAATTGGATTAACAAGAATTTAAAGAATTTGAAATTCTAATTAATCACATACACTCTACTATTGAACACTTCAATGATTGTAAGAGAATCCACAGCAAATTTAATTATGATCTGTGTACAGAGTGATTACAAAAAATATACTGACAAAACTTTCAAACATACATTTTTCATGCTTTCCCCAGTTCAGTTTTAAATATATAAATTTATCAAATTAATGCAGGGGACACATTACAGTAGCTCCTGCATATACTGTGCTATGCATTAACAAACAATGAATAATAATGAATTGAAAAGTCATTCAAATAATTAGAAAAAGAATTAAAAGTAGTGAAGAACAAAAATAATTCCCTTGAAACAGAGAAAATAAATTATTAATGATTACCTGATTCGAGGATTTTTCATGATCAACGTTATAAATTTTACAATATTTAAAAAAAAAAAAAAAAAAAAAAAAAAAAACATTATTTTAAACACAAAAATTCCTAACAATTTTTTTTAAAAATTGAAGTAATTTTTTTCAAACGATTTTTGCTGGCGAACAAAAAGATATATGCATTTTTTCCTACATTTACTATTTTTGATTAATAATAAGCAACTTTTAGTTTTGCTTTAACACATATATTTGACTGCAATTCGAAGAGCACATTAATGTGACTAGTACGAACTTTCATCGTCGACGTTAAATAACCAATCACAGAAAGCAGGTGCAGTGAAGTTGGGTGTATAAGGGTTTCGGAAAAGATTGCTTGCAATCGTTGGCGTAATGCAGAAATGAGCGATTTATCCGATGTCTAAAAATTCATTATTATTGTTTTCAGGGCCAAGGGTGGAACCATTTCCAAAACGACTAACTTTATGAACTGTTCGCATGCCACCATGATAAAAGTATACCGTACACGGCAAAATAGGACTGTCCAAAATCAATGACTTGGCAAAACTGGTACACCACGGTCATAGATGACTCAAATGAACAACAGATGCGATGATGTGTACGGGCGAATAAACGTATTACCGTTGAGTAAACTAACCGTCCATATAAGACAAGGAGCTGCCAACAGTGCCTCTCAAACTACTGTTCAGCGAATGTTGCTGCGTCTTGGCATTCGAAACTGACACCTGGTTCCTGCACCTATGCTGACTGCTATTCATCGGCGACGAAAGCTGGAATTTGCACGTGAGTACCGCAAATGAACGTCCACTAAGTGGCGACAAGTAGCTTTCCCGATGAATCATGTTTTATGCTTCATCGGTTAGATGGACTTTAGCGTATACAATGTGGAACCTTTGAAAGCAAACACCCGGCCATCATTGCTGGAACGATCCAGACTGCAGGCGGCAGCATTATGGTCTGGGGAATGTTTTCCTGTCATTCTCTGCGTTTACTCATCATTGTGGAAGGCATGGTGGATCGGTAAAAATGCGCATCTGTCTTGGGAACCGTTTCCATGCACATTGTTTTTTCTCGGGATGGTGGTATCTATAAGTAGAACAATGCGAGGAGTCACACAGCTACCAGTGAACATACTGCGTTCCAATAGCACCAGAATGAATTAACAGTTCTTTCCTGGCCAGCAAACTCACTTGCATTAATCTAAATTGAGAATCTGTGCAGGACCATCTCGATCGGATTGTTCGTGACATGAATCATCACCTACGTAACCTAGTGCAAAAAAGCTGGCCATGACAATGGAGCCGCGTGGCTCTGCATCCCATGGAACACTTTGAGAAACTTGACTGACTCTCTTCTTGCACATCTCGCAGCAGTCCGCTCAGTGAAAGGTGGTTATTCTGGCTTTTAACAGGTGGTTAAATTAATGTGATTGGACTGTGTAATATAACTGTAATACTTTTTTCTATGTAAATTGAGCCACCGTCTCATAATTGAGAATTCCGGAGACAACGTGTGGATTAATAGAGTCACGCAATTCAAAACTCATTTTATTTATTTAATTTATATTTACTTCAAAAACTGCAAACCTTAGCTGAACAAGCATAGATAAAAAATGCATTGTGTTATTGATTATATAGTATGTGTTTGATATTCTTTTCTACCATCCATTTCCCACTTCAGAGAATATTTTATTTCATAATTAAAATAACTGCATGTAAGTATAGAGAAAAACATGTTCAGAACCTTGGCCCGAATTTTTAGGACAGAAAAATATTTTTCTATGATTTTCAGAAGATCAATAGAATACTCTGACAGCTAAAATTGAAGTAAAGTCAATTATAGATGGTACTCCATTCTTCAGCGTTTATCTTTGACTTTTCACGATCACAGAAACAATTCCAAAACATTAATGTGAAAACTTAAATTCAATAGCTTAAGGTTTATGATTTTACCAGAAAATGGATATGCTGCTTTTATAGACCAGCAGACTCCGTAGTGTGCAAAATGCTATACTTTAATGAACTACATACTTCTATACCATTAGTTTGTTTCCATATGCGTTCAATACAGAGAAACATGATTAATGTGTCACCAATACGCAAATTAGATTGTGCCACCATCACACAAATTTGATTATGTCAACAACACGCAAATTCGATTGTGTCAAAAACATACAAATTAGATTGTGTCAATAATACGCAAATTAGTATGTTGATAGAATGAGTCAGATTCGCCTTCCAACTCGAAGGCAAGAATAAAAACAAAGAAAGAAAATGGCGCACATAATCTGCTCCTGAATATTCGTGAACTTTATGCTTTCCAAATGAAATGGCATCATAGCCAGTCAACTAATAATATGAATTTTACACTATTCCTGTCATTGTAATCATATACACTGGCTATACTCATAACTATTTCATAAAGAATCAAAATAAAATTAACGAAATAATTAACTCTAATAGTATTAATCATATTTATTGTTATGACTATTACAATTAATTTAAGATAGCAATCTTTGTTTGTTGAAGAAAATATTTTTTCAATTAATGCAACAAAAATAGCCTTACCGCTTGGTTTGGATAAGTGTTTTGATGACCTCTAGTCGTTTGGTTATTGTTACTCTAACAAGCAAAAACATTTTGTAAAAGGACGCTTCAGGTGTCGCGACCAATCTAACTTTTGCAATTAAAAAATGCGAAGAATTCCAAATGTACGGATTTTAGTTGTTAAAACAACTAAAATCTGTACATTTGCGTGGTTTGTTTTTTAAAAGATTTATTTATATTTTTTAAGACTTATTTATATGAATAAAGGACTAATTACTTACAAATCATCATTTTTATAAGAAACATTGCTTCAAGTTAAAATGAGTACAATGCAAAAAGAATTAAATTTTTCGAAAATTTAATAAAAACCAAATATTAATTGCTATTATGATTCGTATTTATTAAATGAAAAGAACATATCAACAGAAAAGAAGTATACATTTATAATGTAATAAAAAAATAGATACTAAAATTTTAATAATTTTTATCCAATAAGAAAAACAAATCACCTCATAAGCACATTTTTTCTACAAATGATTATCGAAACATTTGCATAAAGTTTTATAATTGAAAGAGTGCTGCAAAGACGGGTAGCTAGGAAGCAAGGAAAATCAAGTAGCTTTATACCATGTTTTCCCAAACAACCCCATTGAGAAAGATAAATAACGAGGCTATCCTTAAAGCTAATAAACAAGATCATATACTCTTTATAACGAAAGACTGCTCAGCCAGCTGACGACAAGAAATTTAAATATAGAACAAAGGCACCCACACAAAATACTGTGCACATTAAAAAAAAAAAAAAAATGAAGTCCTTAGTTCTTTCTCTTCATTTCTTTTATCATTACCTTTTATTTTTATTCGTAAATTAGCACAAAAACAATTTTATCCTTCTGATTTTTCTTTTTTTTTTTCCCGGTGTTCTTAAAAAATGTGCCGAGAAAGCAACTATTGCAGATGTTTACCAGGACCTCTTTTTTTTTTCCTATCTATTGTTTAAATGTTTTTAATGGGAGATAATATTTTTTTAACACTGGCCTGGAAAAAAGAGAAGGTTTATCTTTCTTAATGAGGGGAGCCTTAAAAGCGCATTAATAATCGAGATTTTCTTTTCTGCACCATTACGCATCGTCCATTAGAAAAAGAATCTGCTCTCCTTCACTACAACCAGATGATAAATTGCAACTGAAAATGCTTGGAAGGAGCAAGCATTCATCAAAAAAGCGCTCTTTTTTTACCGTGCAGCAATCAACAGAACTTTCAGCAAAGCATTCATATCACAATGATATATATATATATATATATATATATATATATATATATATATATATATATATATATATATATATATATATATATATATATATATATATATATATATATATATATATATCATTGTGATATCAATATATAGAAGTTAATAACTACCATAGTAAGATAAATATTATATACAAATTTAGTAGTAAAAATAATAACTCGTGACAAACAGAAATAAACAAGAATTTCACATCTATTAAATAAATGAAAAATAATAATTTAGACATTTAAAATGATTAAAAATTCTGTTTGGACTTACAAGAAGCAATTCTCAACAGCTCATTTTATAATACAAGTTCTACTGCAAGAAAAATTTTGATTCGTCAATAAATACGAAAAATCATACATATACAGATATATGAACGAAAACGAAACAAAAATATTTTAGAAATAAATTATATTCATTTGTAAGCATCAATAAAGGCATATATATTCTCAAATACATATCCTCTCTCATGAAACGCGCGCGCGCGCCGCGTGCGTGCGTGCGTGTGTGTGCGTGTGCATGTGTGAGAAATAATTTAATTTTGTAAAAATATAGTTGTCTTTTCAAAAAATATATAAATAAGCTACTCTAAAAAAAATTTATACGGTTTCTCCTACGAATACTAATACATATTTTTCTTGCGCTAAACCATAATTTTTCCGTCAGAAATTTTATAGAATTGATAGAATGAATTCAAATTATTTTCGGTACACAACAGCTATAAAAATATTTTAATGGGCTAAGAATAAAAGTATAATTTTCAATTATTCCTTGGCGATTATAAGTCCATATATTAATTATAAGTCCATATATTAATAACCACGTATGCAAATTATATTAAATATAACAAAAATAAAAAAGAAAAACATATCTTCGTTAATCACAGTTTTGAGTTCAAAATGGCTTTCTAAAATTAGGAAGTATAAGAGACCCCGTTAATCCGCTGATTAATATGCGTTGTTATTTACATAATTCAAAAAAAAATATTCACTTGAATACATTTTATTTTCAAAAAATAAAATACATTTATCAGGTAAATTTTTTCAAAAAATAAAATAGATAGAAATTAAATAACTGAGTTTTAATTGTTCCTATAAAGCAAGTTGTAATTGAGTAGCTAAAAATCCAATAATAATCTTTCATCAAATATATTAATTACAGAAATAGATCATTTCAAATAATTTTTCTGGGTGCATATAAGGACCCACGTCCGATTTTAACCACTATGGTTTTCCAAGACGTGTTTAGTGCATTTATGTTTGTCGAGATCTGCTCGTATAGATGTATAAAGTTACTTTCTCTGCGATGCATCAATACGGCCCACTAACAATGAAGACTCCAAAAAAATATAGCGCTAGATTATTTATAGCAATCGTACTTACAGATATAACACTCCTCTGTGCAGTAAAAATAATGAGCTATTTAAAACTTTTGAATTCAATATTTTTAATATTTCCCTTTTCATATTATTCTAATAAAAAAAGGAAGTAGTCCAGTTTTGAAGCTTCAGTGCAAAGAAATTACTCGGCAACTGCTGATATTATCATAAAAAATACAACTTCGAATTAAGGCATAGGGAAAATAAAACGTAACATGACGGGGGTGCCGATGTATGCTTTGAAGAAGAAATTAATAGCGCGGCGGAGGGAATTGCTTGTTTCGTGGGTGGGTGGTTTAACCCCAACCATTTGACCCCGGATGTGTACCATAATAAAAAGGGAAACTTAGCGGGAATGAGTGTGGTAACAGAAACAGATTGGCGCCACTTTAGTGGGTTAACACCCAGCTCCGAAAATCCATTTGTCTACCTTTAGTAGGGATTAAGGTTCAGCTGCAGACAGGTCAAGCTGACTCATGGTGCTGCCCGTGTTGCATCTTAGTCAGCCGGTAAACACGAGGAGAAGTAAACATTGCAACTGCAGTCATAAAGAAAGGGTTACGATAAGGTGGTCTAAAGTAAGGCAATCCTATGTCAAGCTGCGTGAGTGCGAGCATAAATCACGACACCATTAATTTTGCGTGTCTCCAACACAAGGCCAAGCAATATCCTGGAACAGCTGTGGCAGGGAAAAAGAAATGTATAAAATATGACATTTCTTTCGTTACAGATTTTCATAATGTGAGAAATATGTTTTATTACTAACCTCTTCAATGATAAATTGAAAAAAAAAAATATTTTTTATTCCTTGCATATTTAGCTTCTACAGCATAACTAAATAACGAATAAAATGTATAGTTTTTTGCGCGTTAAAACTGTCGCGTTAAAAAAATTAATAAAAAAAATTTTAAATTATACAAAAATACAAAATTATAAATTTCAATGTTAAATCAGTTTCTAAAAATAACATGGCAAGATGATGTCTTTGAGATATAATTAACATAGTTTCATAAATTGAATTGCATTAACGGTCAAAACCTTATGTAGTCATTAGTAAAATTTTTAATTTAATTTTTATATTCATGAAAATAATATAGTGAAATTAATATATTATTTATAATTATGTATATAAGCAACTTTAAAAGTTAAATAAAGATCATACCTCTCAAAATAGTATTTCTATCAATACGCAAGCTTTTTAGATTTAGAAAAATAAAATACTAATAAGGAATTAATAAATAAGTACTAATTTGGTTAAAATTTATATTTTAAATGTATACATTTTTATGAAATGTATATATTTTTTTACTGAAATGCGTCAATATTAATAATTACTGTAATGAAAATATTTTTAATGGAATTTTTAAGTGTTTGCCTCTTAATTTGGAATTTTTTTTTCTTCCAATGGCAAATAGTAGCAGTTACAACTGCAACAGAGTCTATTATTCTATTGTTCCCTGATACCCAAGGAAACGGCCAGAAACAGTGACCTCTTAGCCGCCGAGGCGTTGCCCCGGGTGCACCACAGGGGGTGGGTCACCATCGCATCCTCACACATGCCATAGGGACCCGTTTATAGGGTAGGCATCATTCAAACTTCATTCGCACACAAAAGGAAAGGACAAAGACAGGATAGAGAGAAAGAAAGTACATCCATGCCTGAACCGGGATTCAAACTCAGGACCTTCTTATCCTTAGTCGGGCAAGCTGACCACTTGACAAGTTGGCCGGCAATTTGGCGTTTAAAGAAGTTTTGATATTTGTAACATCAAAAACAAACGGTAGTTCTTAAAAATCATGAGATTTCGTGAAAGTAGCGAGACAAATTATTCATCGTGAATACATAAGACTCAGCAATGCAAGAGCGAAATGAAAACAAATTAAGAAAAACACTTCGAATTTTAAAAAAAATGAACTTACAAAAAATGTATACGGCAATTTATTCTGATGCCTTCAAATTCAAAATGTTAGTGCATATATTCTCTATATAAAAAACTTTTATATTATAAAAAAAAAAAAAAAAAAAAAAAAAAAAAAAGCATATAATTTCAAAATTAAATTTTTACTTTTTAAAAAGTTATTTTCCTGTACTCTGTATTTACATTAAATACAAAAAAAACATTGTTGACATCATTTGAAGGGAAAAATACCTGTATTAATTAATTAGTCAAACATTAATTGCAAAATCAATTAGCGAAAAACAGCTGATTAACGTGCAAATTTACAAATATAACATTTAAAAAAAATCTCTGCAAGTTTTAATTGTAAAAAATTAACAAATTATTGGATTGAAAGTGAAATAACTAAAGATTACACTGTTAGAAGAATTCTCAAAATCAAAATATTGCATGGACTTAATACTTATCGATGCATTCAAAACGATTGTTCGTTTTAAACATTCTTAAATATATCATTCGAAACTTTTAGTGGTTTCAAATGCAACTGTTTCCGTTGATGACAAATAGCCATCCATTGTAGTAATTTGTTTCATTTTAAGTAAGAATTTTTTCTTCTAATTTTGATTTTCCTAAGTTATAAAATTTCCATATTTGTGTTTTCCTTGATTCTACTCAACTAAATTTCTTAGACATAAAATTTGCTGTAAAGACAACTCAATTAAAGTTTAGCCTTATATTTGCGAGCATATAATTATTTAAGCTCTGCATCCTATTAAAAGTTCTTCTTCTTTTTCTTCGAATGAAAATTTATATTTGAACATTTTTTATAAAATTACGCAGAAATAATATAATATTTTAAGCACAAAATATTTACCTAAAAATTGCGTGTTTTCTCTATAAATTAGCTGAAAATAGTTTTACTTATTACATATGGAATTACGTCCTTCTGGAGGTAAAAAAAAATAATTACCATTTTAATTTAAAAGAAACCCATATAAAAGTTTAAAGAAAAATGTAAAAGTACAGTCCTAATAATATCGTTTCACCAACATCAAATTATTCCTCAAAAATTTCAATTAAAACGCTTTCTTTTTTTAAAAAAAAAATATTGATTTTTATGGACAATACTTCAACATTTAAATATTTCAACTGTAAATAGATTAAGAAGCACATTGAGACTCGGTGCCCAAATGAATAAAAACGGTTATCTGTGCAAAAGATGGTCCAATAAAACATTAAGAACGACCACTACAGACAATTTAGCCCAAGGTGAGATTCAATTGTTGAACCGAAGATAAGAGCGTAACTGACAGCCTGTTTTACATTTTTTGGAATATAAAACTGACATCACATAAAATTTACTTACTTTGTGAGATATATAATAAGCTGTATGTATCTACGATTAAGAGAATAAAATAATGCAAGTAGTTCATAGATTTTTCCAAACAGTACATAACGACAATACTATGCAACTTTGAATTGATTTAAGAATGAAATATTTGAATGAAAAGAACATATGGATTAAAGACAAAATTTCAACGATTATACTGAAAATATATAGCTGATAAATTGTAGAGTTCGTAGAATATACATTACAAATCTCATGTACTTGAAAAAAATGTTCTCTAAAAATGTGACAAGATTACAAAGTTTTTATAACTTGGTGAATCAATTTTTGAAAGTTTACTGAAAATTTTACTTAATTTACTTCAGAAAAAAAAATGATTATGAAAAATAGTTTATTGTTCTTAGATATGATCATGATCGATAACGAATACCACCATGACATAAGTTATCGTTTATCAAATCTTCAAAGTTTGAAAATTTCCTACATTCAATATTTGAAATTACATTTAAATAGGAAGGAAAAACAATATCTAAACAGTATTTTTCACAATATAATTAACTCGCTCATTTTGTATGCATTACAAGATTTGTTCATGATCTCTTATATCAAATAACAAAAGGGTTTTATTCAGTATAATAAAATGATCCCAAAATAATGAACTTTTTCTAGATTGAAAAGATTAATTACTTGCTTAGCAATAACAAGCTTTTTAAAATGTTTCAATATAATTTATTACATCAAATTTTTAGTTACATAAATAGATAGAAAACTCTAATGAGTTGTATAATTTAGTCAAGATTAATTTTCAATGATGAATTTTTTTAGCTACCTAATAAAAGATTAATGAAAGTAACATCGTTTCAGTAATCGATTTCGTACTGTTTCTAAATTGCAAATGATTCTGATAATCATTTGTTGCTTGTCGACCACACATTGAGAATCATTAGCATTAGTCATTAAAAAAAACTTTATTTGAGTACTTAGATGCATAAAATTATTTGCAATAATTTTTTTTTTTTTTTGCAAAAATTTAAAAAAGAAAAAACTTAATAGCTTTAAAATAAAATCACGTTAAAAGCAATAATAAAAAATCAAGTTAAAACAATTAGAATGGTTAATATTGTAAACAAAAATGGTTTTAATGAATAAATGTATATATTTATTTTACAATATATTACCTTAGACTTACAAATTAGTTATCCAGTGTCCAACACATTATTAACACTGTATAGAGAGCAGTTAAACAACTTAAAGCTGCATTAAGGATTAATTTAGGCATCAACTAAATCTTTGATTTCTGGAAGAATTTTCCATGAATAATGGGATGTATTCATTAATCACAAAGAAGAAGATCTGGAACAATCCCAAGAACCAATTTGCATGCAAAAAAATTGGATTGTATCTCAATAATGAAAAAATGTTAACAGTAAATTTGGACTAGAAAAAATATATTGACATCAAACGCAAAAGCAACCTTCCATTTCATTCCAGATCCAGAAGAGGTATCAAAACGCAAACTTGCACGAGACGCTTTCGAACATGGAATATTGCCCGTTTAGGAAGACAAAAGTAGATTGTCGTGTAGAGAGAAAGGGATTGTCCCTTAAGACGGCTGCAAAAGAAAGTGGAAAATTCAAAAAAGGGAGACAGAAAGAGCAAGGTCTTTCCAACAAAAGCCGGGATTAAGGCCAGCGAAAGCTGATACACCACTGGCAACGTGGAGAACAACAAAGGCCTCGGTACAGTAACAAAATAAGCGCCTTTCATCATTCTTGCACAATCTGAGACTTCTTTCTTTTACCTCTAAGCAAATCTGCTGGTTTTCTAAACACATGGACGTGGAAGTGTTTATAGATAAAAAAAAATTATCAAAAATCTCTCTAATTTTCCTTGGCAAACATTCGGGTTACCCAACTCGAATGGAGCTTATTAAGGTATTAATTACGAAGGCATATTAGAAGACAGAACACAAGTGGGTTAAAGTGCGAGCTAAATAAAAAAATAAATTACGTAGATCATTTGAAAATGAATATGCACTTCGTGAAATGAGCGATTAAGAATAACACGTTCGTTACTAATCGTTTCTAATTTTATTATAGGATCGTTACTAATTTGGGACGACACACAAATTTCAAAACTCTCAAATCAAATTTACGAGTTTTTCGTATTCAGGAAAATACTAATCACTATAGGGTCTGTTAAATATTCACTAATCGATACAATGCAGTAATGAAGTCCCTTCATAGGATAAAAAAAAACGCTATGCTGGACAGTTTACAATTTGTTCATTGAATAAAAAGCACTTTATTCACGGGGTCGTGTACTTTGTAAAGCTTGCGGTTATAACATGAGGAATAAGACAACAATAAAAGCACTTTTCTTTGAGAAATCAATTTCAAGTATTGAATTTAACACTAGTTTTGATGTGAAGTATAAACATAATGCACGAAAAACTTTATAAATCACCATACGAGTAGTTTCATAAAACGTAAAAATTTTAAGTTCCAAAAAAGCGTTAAAAAAATTTATTATATTAGAATATACTAAAATCAAATTTATATGAGTTAAAAATTTTCAAAAGTCAAACTAAACTTCGAATATTAACAAAATTACATACAAAGTAACCGTAAGCACATATACTATTTAAAAAAAAAAATCTTAAACGATACATTTTTAGTGCGTGACTTGGTCATAAATTAATTACACTGTTGCAAATACTTGAATTTAAAGTCCGTAAACTATTCTTTACAAAGTAAACATGACATTTTTACAATCTAATACAGTTTACTTTGGCACCCTACCAACATTTTTCTTCACAGCATCTCATTCTCCATAGGGTCCTGAGAATAAAAGTTGATTTCAAACCACTACAAACATCCTGGCAGAGCTTAACTCAGGGTTAGGAAGACGGAAATATGCCGTTGCATACACGCATCCACATCCAGTGAGATGCAATATAATCCAGCGCCAAACACATAGAAAGGATTGATTTGACATATTACGTAAATCTAAAACAACAAAAACACAAACTGGAAAAAGAATAGTAGTTTTTCAGATCTAAAATATACAAGTGACAGGAAAAGAGTATATACATACATATATATATATATATATATATATATATATATATATATATATATTATAAATATATATATATATATATATATATATATTATACATATATATAGCCATACATACACATACGCACACACAAACAGAACCCCTATATAAAATGAAATTATTAGATCGGCTATTCAAGCTATAATGTAAGGTTATCAAGATTTAAGTGACTGACATTGTGTTATAATCGGTGCACAAGAGATCACAAGTGTACTGTAACTAAAAAAAGATATTAAAAAAACGGGATCATCGACCACTAACTAGAATTCTTTAATGAAATAGACGTGTAATATTACGATAACTGATGCAGATTTCAGTGCTGGGACATCAATAAACGTCAGTTTGCGAATCGTTCAATGGATAATCGTTGATAAGGTATTTTAGTTTAGAAAGCCCATACGTGTGCCATTGTTAACTGCATGGCATAAAACTTATACCACGCATGGGTCTGTTAACACTGTACTCAATAATCCACAATCGGAAACGCGTTACTTAAAGTGATCAATTAAAGACAAATATGATGGGAATTCGCCTCCAGTTGTATGAGGTGAATGGACATATAAATGATGTGGGGAGAAAACCTCATGAATCGATCGTCCCAGCATGTCAACACACGAAGCTGAGGAAACTTTTGTGACGATGAGGACTGTGCAGATATGATAGTCCTGATATGTCTACAGACGAATGAGAATAGCAACGGAAGCATTGTGTCTCCTTAGTGTCCATCGTGCATTCTGACAGAATTAGAGAATACATGAAAAGCTCTGATTTAAGACACTGCACATGAAAATTATTGAGTAAATCCTTGCAGCGTATCTTTCAGTAAAGAAAAGTCCAATCTCCGCATTCGTAGCAAGGATATGTGGATTACTTGCAGGATTCAAAGAGTGAAATGCTTCCGGGGGGCCTTCCGGCATTTGTCCAATCCACATCTTCATGAGAAACTTACATGGAGGTGTGCCTGAGTATTTAACATTTTCAAATTTTAAATTAATTAGACGATTGGGAAATTACTTTCGTCTGTTTTTGTACGAGACTAGAAAAAAAATTAAGATAATAAGCATATGACTGAAAGAAAGGACGCAATTTAAATTAATTTAATAACTTGTGATAAATTCTTGCAGTTCCATCGATAAGAAATATGTGCCTGCCTTTATTGGTAAAATAATCGTATAAAACAGAAATCTGCCGATATGACGTATATGAAACAAATTATTGTAATATCTAAAGGCTCGGTAGAGAATATGGTGAGTGGGCCGAACTCTCTGGATGGCGCACAGCTTTTAATTTTTGTCTCGTAATCACCTTCAACGACGATCGGAGGTTAAATAAGTATATTTTTAGGTATGCAGATCACATCAGCGGTCAAACCAAAATGTCTGGGTGGTCCACCGAACGATTGCGGTCCTCTTAATGCACAACCCTGCACTAGAGGAAAGGTAAAAATGATTTCTAGCACTTCAGATAGATGCATGAAATAGTAGACATTAATGTCATGCAATTTTGAAGAGAGAGAGAGAAAAAAAATATTTCTTAATTAAACCATTATTGAACTCCACAATAAATATTTTCAAGATAATAGCTCTAGAAAACATTAACTGATTAAAGAACAAATCCATACAAGTCACAACATATTGGACTTCGTTAGCATCTTTGACAAACTTATAAAAAAAAAAAGTGGTAACTTAAATATTAAAGTTTAAATAATATTATCGAAAAGATGGTAAAAAAGAAACTATATTAAGGCTAAAAATGGTGTTCATTGAAATTAGGGACGGATCTGCCTTAGCAAAGACCTCTATTTTTGAATACCTATTCAAACACAAAAATCGTTTTCATTAGCATCAAGAATTCTTTGTTAAATCTATTGCATGAAAAAACAAGATCTTTACACTTCTATACAGTAGCTATTGAAAAGTAAATAATATTTACCAAATAATAAAATTTGAATCAAGAAAAAAATTATAAAGTGATGACAACAAAGAAAATAATAACTGTATAAAATGACTTTAAAATACATTAAAAAAGCAATTTTATTTTAATAAAGCACATTTCAATATATTTTATTTTAACCTATAATGAATAAGCATCGATATTAAGCTAATTGGTCTCTACATGTTTTTATACTTTAAATATAACAAAAACAAAATAATGCTTGGTTTGATTTGCTGTTCTATGACCGCGTTTTGCATAGAAAGGCTATTTCGACCAGGATTTACTGATTAAAAAAAATTTTCAAATATTTACAAACATTCGCTTCAGAAATGGGATTCGAATTCACAAACTACTGAACTGAAGACCCTTACCATTTAGAGACAAGCTCGGCCAAATGAAACAATGATTTGCAAAAGGATATGAATGTAAGAGAAAAACATTGCAAGAAACATAAACACATAAATATACTGCACAGGTGCCATATAATCCATGATGCCAAATTCTGAGAATGGCGATTTTTTGGCGGATTTTCTTATGTATTTAGCAACTTTGTTTTTATTACGTTATACATATGGAGACCTATAAGAGTTATGCAGAATATTCTATTTTGGTAACCCTAGTATTTGCGTCATCGCACACGTCACGATACGTCATCTTGGCAAACTGATTTTTTTAAAAGTCTTCACATGTCGAAAAATATTACACGAGAACTGGAAAATTTTTTTTTTTATATATAATATTTTTTTCTCATTTTATCCTTTTCATTCTTTTGCTAAATTTTTTCATGGACATTAAGTGGGTTTACATAATAATATATATATATTATGTAAAAATCAGATATTTCTATTCAACTAATACATATAGCTCTCTTTTGTGTACGAGAATTGAATAACGATACTAAATAAGAATTTGAAAAAAAAAAACATGAAATAGAGGAAAATCCCAAAATACATCAAGTATGAGAGCGTTCAGCACTTTGGGGTTGAAATCACAAGACAAATATTTTTTAACGATTGCAAATGCAAAGGGGGGGGGGAAGAGCTATAATCAACTAACCAAACTGAAAACAACCTTTTATAGCTATGCACATACATTTAAATGTTTGCATAACAAATGAGGACATAGAAAATAAACTCGAAATCATCTGAGACAAGCATGGACCATTTTAATGTACAAAAAAAAAAAAAAAAAAAAAAAAAAAAATATGTTAAACAAATTTCTATGTTTTTACTTAAAAACTTTATCGAAGTAAGAATTTATTGAAAATATTTAGTTTTTGCAGTTAAATTTGTAACATTTTATTTACGAATAAAATAATGTATTTAAATAATCATGGAATAAAAGCTATATTTAGGTTTGTTTTTTCCCCAAACGAAAACTAAAGAAAATTATTCATAATTATCCTTTAATTTCTAAAATTATAATGTGTACAGTGGCAGCTGCAAAACTCTTCTTTTTGGTTTAAACCTAACCATTCTTAAACAATAGGAGATGAGTACTGCTTTTTGCAAGTACATGTTAAGGTGGATGTTTAAAAGGTTTTGGAACTTTCTCTTATGCAAAACGTGATTATACTTATTATGAAAATCTGGTTACATACTGTATGTTTACGAAATATCATCATATATATACGATACAGTAACAGTACAAAACTTCAGATAAAAGAAACGAGCTTTCAGGAGAACTTCGAGTCTAATTTTAAATTAAAATATTTGGTGATAAAAACATTACAAGAAATGTTCTGTATGTATAGTAAATAAAGGAACTGAAAGTGGTTTGAATTTAAAAATTCTTTGCCTGGAGAAAAATCTATTTGAATTTCTTCAAAATATATCTGAAATATTTTCAGTTTCCTTATGTTTATATAGTCTAAATTTTATTGATTTAACATGTCAAAATAAATACAGATTAATTAATATATTCAAATATTTGAAATAAATATTATAAATTTAAGAGTTATGTTCCCAAAACCTTACATATTTTCTTTATTTTTTTTTCTTACATTATGAGAAATAAACCTCTTTTGCAGGAGTGGTAAAGGAATGGAAACCTTTTAGTACAGAAAAGATTTTCATATAAAATAAGCACTTATTTTATATGAAAGTATGCAAAAAAGTGCTTATCATAGGTAACAAAAAAATGAGTCCATCAGTATACGGTATGTAGATTAAGACAAAAAAAAAAAGAGCAAAACACAATTGCTATCATCGGATTACTGTAAATATGCATCAAATATTTCATTGGAAAACTCAAATCTACATTCTGTTTATGAAACTAAACTATTTACAAGAAGAATGTTCTTAAATAGTGTTGATAAAGAAATTACAATAGACTTTCGAACATTTTTCATATCTGGATAATTCAAAACGTTGAAAGCAAACGGAAATAAACGTATTAAACTGATCTTTAAAAAATATGTGATTACAAATTATCTGAAATAAAGTAAATATGGTAAAAGTATTTAACCTTGAGCAAAACAATCAGAAATTGTTCAAACATTAGGAGTATGATGTATATAAAACATTAAATTCATATAGTAAATATAAATATTTTCGAGAAAGAACTCGTGGTGAAATTAGACATTATGCAAGGAACTATGCAATGAATAATATGAAGTAACATCGAATATATCCAATATACAAATTATTCAGCGTATCAACCTCGCAATTTAACACCTGACAAACCTCCGCATTATTCAGAGAACACTATACACTTGAAAAAACTATTTGCTTATAAAAATGATAAGAACAATATTACCTATAAAAAAATCTGTTACAGACATAAAGATTCAGTCACTTCTTTCAATATAATTATCTCTACTTTCAAACGTTGCATCTGGTCAACAGTTAGTTTAGGCAAAAATATTATCTTCTTCTGCCACGAATCCCTAAAGCGAATCCTTATCCAATTTTTCATGTTTACAGCTTTCATCGTTCAGAAACTCATCAGCTAGGCAAAAAGAGGAAAATACTGGAAAAAAGATCAGGACCATCATAAATATACCATCCAATTGCCATATCAATGTGAGGACGGTCAGAGTCACAAAGCAGTCCAATTCCTCGTATTCCAGAAACTTCGTTGTGTCGCTCCCTACTTTTTTTAATCTCATAACCATGGCTAAAGTTAATCGTAGTGCCTTTTGGATGAAATTCGACGACTACCTGGCTTAATGGACAGGCATTCAGAAAGTATGACATAGGGATGCTGAAGGTCGTGACCAAGTACTACAAGTATTTAAATGTAGAAAGTAATATTAGGAAATGTAGGAAGTTCCATGTCTGTAACAAAATTATTATTTTCTCAATAAATACCATTTTTTTAAAGATAAACGGTCTTTGAGCCTCGTGAATTAGAAAGCAAATAAATTTCAATTATTTCCAACTAGATAAAAATTGATCTTCACGGCAATGACAATGCATAATCTTCAGATCAAAGAACGCACTATATTACTTCACATTTTGCAGTCAATTCACGGGGCGAAATATTCTGCATCAAAAATCATTTTAACCGATTCTATTTAAAAGTCAAGACGATATCCTTATTACAAAATCTCTTACAGCCGCACGGAATTTCGTAAGAGACAAATAATACTATACAACACATTTCCGAAGCCATGTTGGAAATGAGAAAACCATCCACTATCAAGGGGGGAAATGTTAAGATGTCGTAAAGCGACGTTAAACATGTATCAGCAATTAAATTTCTCTCTTCAGTATATAAGCAGTGTTTTACAGCATAATATTTCATTATACATATTTTTGTAGAACTGACAGTTAAATTTAATCAAAAATTCGTTAGATTTCGTTTTCAAATAAATTTTCCTATTTTCTTTAAATAAATACTAATCTTTGTAAAATATACATATTATAGTAAGATTGCGTATAAAATAGAGGGAAAAAAGAAAAAACTGAAAGATAATTTTTACTTACAACTGCATTATATAATTAGTACCACACAGTGAACAGCCAGATATCTTCTAACAACAGTTTGACGATTTAAATACCTATCATGTTTAACTGTGAAATAAGCAATG